>VZRR01012114.1:138779-375962 GCA_013398015.1 Oreocharis arfaki
GAGCCCCGCCCGCCTCGGCCTCCCCTCCCTGCCGGCTGCGGAGGGCCCGGCCGCCGTCAGTAAGTGGCACGGAGGCGCCGCGGAACGAGCCCGCCCCGGGCCGGTACCGTCCGGGCTGCGCCGGCTCCTTCTCCGGGCCGGCAGCGCCGCCGGCAGGGAAAGGGGCAGAAGGGAGAACGCAGGCGTGACAGCCGCACCCCTGCGGGGTCTGTCTGCCGCTCCTCTGCTTTATTGACTTAAATAGACAGCAACAAGTCAAACTGACACGATACCCTTCTCCCTGTTCAAGGCCCTGCTGCAACGTGACCGATGCCGAGTCCCACCGCTCCCTCTGCTGCCTTGGAGCAGCAGCAGGAGCGTAAGCGCGGTCCTGTCAGCCCCTGACACCCACCACCCCCAGCCCTGCTCCTTTTCTCTCCCGAGCAACAGGCGTGAACTGCTGCATGGAGTGCCAGGATCCTGTCCCGTGAACACGAAGCCAGCAGCAGCAGGGACAGGATTTCTGTCCAGAATGGGAGGGTGAAGAGCTCGGCTTCCCCTTTGTCTTTTGACAAGCCACTCCACACACCCCTTCCTATTCCTCAAACCATGGGACAGGGCAGCCCCCAGGAGAGCAGCCCTTAAACCAGGTGCCCCATCACTAGCTGCAGAACTGCTGACAACAGGCAGAGACAGCCCTTCCCCTGCACCAAACAGCGACCCAAATCCCCGCTCCTGTCCAAACCCCAAGGGAGAGGTCTCAGCTCCAGCACTGCTGGATAAATATTCTGCCCCTAGGCAACCCCTGCAAAGCTTTAGTTCCTTGCTGCCAGTGGGAAATGAGGACCCAGTTCCAAGTCTTTTCAGCTGAGGGCAGCTGTGCACCATGAAAAGGAGCCAGGAAGGCCACGGTAGAAGGGAGGCTCAGGAAGGAGTCTGAAAAGGAAAGGAGCCTCGAAGTTGGCCTGAGGAATGCTCCCTGCTTGGGCTGTGCAGGGCTCTGGCTGCCCCTCCCCACGGTTGACGCAGCAAGAGGGGTCACTCTTGCATCAAGCTGTTGATCTTTGTGAGCAGCACATCCGTCTCAGACTCTGAGGAGACAGAGAAAAAACAGTCATTGTGGGCAGCCACCATGCCGCAGCGACAGGCGGAGTAGCCTGAAAAGCAGGTTTGAGGATACTTGGGGAATGTGGGATTCCCTAATGCTGTCCCACAGGGCTGCTTGTTAAGGGCAAGACAGGAGGAACTCCCTGGGCTGGGATTCCCTTCCCTCCCCCAGCCATCCCAAACCACTCCGTCACGTTTTGCTGGAGAAAGCTGCCTGCCTGTCAGGGAGAGTCCCACAGGCAGAGCCTGGCTCCAAAGGGAGGAAAGCTCTCGTTCCGTGCGCACTCACCCGCTGGCCGTCTTCTGTGGGAACATTTCCTAGGAGATGGAATAGGATCGATGTTAGCATGCAAGTCTGGTCTCACCATTCCCTCCCCTGAGCTGCCAGCTGGAGGCTGTGGGGCCCCGCAGGTCCAGAGGGAACTGCTCTCAGTGCCTGCAGCACTGGTAAAAAGGAGCAGGACCAGGATCCCCCAGCCTCAGCCCCCCAAGCCCTGGGGTGCAGAGTGGGTTAGGAATCCCAGGCATCCAGCAGCTCAAGGCAGGGTCAGGGCAGAGTTTTAGCTGCAGCCTGGTGATAAAAGCTGCCTCCACACACTTCTATCTGAGCCAGACAGGAGATGACCCCCCCAGGATCTGAGTCCACAGAGGTGTGGCAGCAAGTTTGCATCTGCACCAGCCACCCAGGGCACACCACAACCTCCCCCAACAGACCTGCCTCGGGAGGGGGAAAGGGATCAAACCTACTTCAGCAAGACAAAGGCCCAGATGACGATAAGGAAGGAAACGCAGTCTACAACGATCCAGATCATGAGGTATGTGCTGCTGGGCTGCAAGGCAACAAGACAAGCCATTGAACACCAGCTCGGGGCGGTGCTGTGCCTGCTGTGCCACCAGTCCCTTCTACAGGGTCACATGTACCAATGCCCGTACAGCAGCAAGCAGAAGTCACCCTCCAGGCAGCTGCACAGGGCTGCTGCAGAAAGGGACCCACAAGTGCCTGGGACACAGGGCTGTAGGACAGGGTGAAGGATGGAGGGGTCACTTACAAGCAGCCAGATAGGGTGTTTCATCTCCTTCAGCACCTGGCAGGCATTGGTGGTGACAGAGCTCACCCCTGAGCACCACAGCACGGAGAAGAGCCAGGGCTGGTTCACCACATACAAGTTGACAGAGATGTTGTCCTGGCGGTACTGCCTGTGTGGGGACAGCCGCGGTCAGAGTAGCAGACAGCAGGGTGCCACCACACTGCACAGCCAGAAAGGGCTGTACATTTGGGATATGATCCAGCACTTGGAGCCACATGGAGCGACTGTCTGGAGATCCAGACCCAGGGCAGATTTGCTGGCAAGGCAGAGGACTGCAGCCAGCTCCCTCCTCTGTACCAGCCCTGCCACTTGTCCCCAAGGCACACACCCAGCCCTTCCCAGCAGCACACCAGCACTCAGCTTCGGCTGGCCCTCACCTCTCTTGGCCCTTGGGACAGTGCTCAGACCCCCATAACTCCCAGGCACTTGGGAAAGGGCTCTCACCTGATCTCCTCAGAGCTCATATCCTGGTAGGGCAGATTGACATGCAGTACTGGCTCCTTCTCATTCTTGAGTCTCTTCCGGCCGTAGACTTGCTGGACACCTGGGGCCTGCTGTTTGACGTCTTCCCTGAACCCATCTGGAAGCCAGAGGACCTAGGCAAGAGCCAGAAAGCACGTGCAGAGGAGAGGTGCTCCAGAGAGTTTGCTCTCTTCCAATATTCCCTCGCAGGTCCAGGCACACATGGCCTGCTTAGACAGCTGCTTCCTGCCCCCCATCTCCACACTCAGCTCCCTCCATGAGGATCTCAGCCAGGACAGTCTCCTAAGAGCTTACTCCAGCCAAGAATTAAACACAACAGGTCCCACTGAAGAGAGAAAGCAGTTCCAGCCAAGGAAATCTGCAACAGTTAAGTCCTTTCTGGGTCCTTTAATGGGTCAAGAAATTAATCCATTTAAACCCAACTCTGCAGCAAGAATGCACCTTGGATCAGCACTATAGTAGAAGTCTTTTCTATGTCCTCTCCTGCTCTGCATTCCCAAAAGGTCAAGAAAGGTGATTTGAGTGCTGATTCATCCCCTAAGGGCAGCACGTATCCTGTGCTGCAGGAGCTGGATGAAGCATAAAGGGAACATGGGAAGGTGCAGCAGGAGTCCAAGAGCTGCAGGGAGAGGTGTGGTGGAGTGTAGGGAGGTGGAAGCCTCAGCATTGTATTCCTGCTCATGCTGGCAGTGTTGGTCCCCTCCCTAGACTGAGTCATTGTTTTCACACCAGAATGGCCAGTGCTGGGAAACCAAATATTTAGAGGGGTCTGAAGTATTTGGAGGCATCTGAAGCTGTAGGCATTAAACCCTAATTATTGGCAACTTCTCCCAGCTAGAGAGCCCCACCTGGGCAGGGCTGCCCAGCAGGGATCACGCATGGGACGTGGTGTATGGGGTGTCAGGGATGCTCTGTGTGGCTGGTAGGGCACCTCCCACCGGGCAGGGGTGTGACAGCAGGGCCTGGCAGGGGTGGGGTGGTGACCGGCTCACCTGCTGCAGCGGGATGCCTGACTGCAAAATCACTCCCAAGGTGACATTGACAAAGTTCTGGTAGTCACTGTGGTTCTCGGGCCGGAGGTCGAACATGATGGAGATGTTGCTCTGCTTGGCTGCCTCTAGAGCCTGTTCCAGAGACGGGATCCTCTGTTCGGTTGTCTTGTTACGATCAGCAGGAGAAAGACTCTGCACAGTGGGAAATGGCCTCCGCTGCAAGGGGGAGAGAGGGGCAGTCATCACAGGCAGACCACCTGTAAGCTTGCACATCCCAAACTTGCACCTGTCTCTCTCAGTTTCCTACACTGGCCTCTCCATGTACTCTCCAGCGGAGACAGGCACAGGGATCCTCCCTGTCATCCCATGCACCCACGGGGCACCTCTACCCTTCTCCCCACTAACAGCAGAGTTCAGCAGCCCCAACACACCTGTGGGCATTCAAAGCTGCTCAGCACTAGTTAGTCACCTTTTGGGAAGGGCCTGGCCACAGCTGCCTTCAAGCCCAGGCAGGCTGTGTAGCTCAGGGCAAACACAAGACATCCCCTCTCGAAGCAGCCTCCTCCGTGACTCAGCTGAAGAGTCAGAACAAACCCCAGCTTGGGGCATAACCGCACCCAAGGGATTTGTGCAGGCTTCTGCACCCTGTCCAGGTGTCTGCCAGGACCAGTGGGGGTTCTGGAGCCCCAGGGCAGGGCTAATGCTCCACCCCAAAATGCACCCATTCCTGACCAGCCACCCTAAGGGCATTCCTGACCTCCAGAAACCAGCTGCCAGCATCCAGCTGCTGGAGGTCTGTCCAGTTGAAGGCAGTGCTCTGGGCAGTCCTGTCAGGGAACACAGCCTGCACATTGGTGGTCCTGGTGAGTTCCTCGTCATGCATGAGGAATGGCACCCCGTCAGCACTGGCAAAGGAGCACAGAGGAAAGCCCTACGTTGTAAGCTGTTCATTTCCTATCCCTGCCCTGGCATTTCTACCCCCTCCCAGCCACCTGCTAGAGTAACCCCCACCCTTATTCTCCTTGTGGCCCTTTACACAAAAATGTGCACCTAGAGATCAAGCCAGCAACCAAGTAGCTCCTTGCTCTCTAAAACAGCTGTCCCAATAACAGGATTACATGAGATGAACTGGAGTCAGGGTCTGCTTTCCAAGCAGTACCTCTCCCCTGCTGGAGCCTCCCTCCCTGGAAGGCAATCTGCATGGGGAAGACAGAAACCCAGCACCTCTCCCAGATCATTGGGACACCAAGCTGGAGCCAGTCCCATACTGGGAAGGTGGGAGTGGCAGAGCCCTTTGAACAGGGCTGCCTCCAAATGCAGGCTGTATAAGTCCTCCAGATGCCTTCCAGAATGCCCCCTGTGGGAGGTGACATCCCAGGATGCACAGACCCCCTCTCCTCCCTCTGAGCCCTTTTACCTCACCATGACGTCTGTCTCAAAGACTTGCACATCACACTCCACCGCCTTGTGCAGTGACATGAGGGTGTTCTCGGGGGCCAGCTGGAAAAAGGAACGATGTTAGTGCAGAGAGCATGGGCAGGATGGGGCAGCAGGCAGGCACTCAACCTGCCTGGATGCACCCAGCAGCCTGGCTAGGCTCTAGGGCAACCACAGTGAGACTGGGGTGACCTGGGCATGGTGGGGAATGGTAAAAGACTGGGGATAGACAGCTGGAGCCTGCCTTGTCCCTGCTTCCCAGCCCACACTACACAGCCAGGCTTCCTGCTCAGAGTTGCATGCTCCTGGTCCAGTAGTGCTCAGGAAGCAGCTCTGTCCTGCAGCTGCTGCATCCCCCTCTTCCCCCTGTGCTCACCCATCCTCCAAGCCTGAGCTGCCCTGGCTGCTGTGGGGACCCCACTGTTCTGGGCTGGCCAGAGCTTGTCCATGCCTGTGGCCACATGGATCTGTGCCCCACAGCCAGGCACAGCCTGGCTTTTCCTCGGGGAGCAGCCTGCCCCATCCACCCTGACCACTGCCAGGGTGCTGGTCACTCACCATGGGCGCTCCTCGATGGCCAACTAGGGCTGGCTTGGGGGGCAGCTGGTTCTCCTCCATGATGCAAGGGGAGGTGATTCCCAAGGGAGCCAGGTACAGTGCAATCATCGCTGCACAGTACACAAGCAGCAGAAACACCCTGAGACCTGCAGGCAGAGACAGAAGTTAGAGGGGATGAGGTACAGAGGAAGAATTCTGCAGGTCGCTAGGAATAAGCCAAGGCTGCTTCACCTGGCATTAACCTGTTGTTGCCCTAGGTCAAACATGACATCCCCAGCCTTGGGAACGCTGCAGATTTATTTTTGGTCCGCTATGTATCCTTACATCCCAACTCAGCACTTCTGCAGCACTCTGCCACCTGTAACCCTCCTTCAGCTGCAAAGCAGGGAGAGCTGAAGCTGCAACAAGGGCTGGTCATGAGAAGCACCCAAGAGCAGGCATTAATACCACACTGGGGACCTGTTCGCACTGCACTGATGCTCCCTGAGCACCACTCTGCCAACACTGCTGCTCAGCTGGGGGACAGGAAGCAGGGCACCAGCCAAGGTGACATGAGGAGGGTCTTGGAGGGGGATTACCTGTACTGCGGGTGCGGTAGATGAAGCTGGCCAGGGGCCAGGCAAGGAGCGTCATTCCCCCCACAGTTCCAATGTGCAGGAAGGGACCTGTTGCCTGAGGAGGCAAAAACAAATGGGGTGTCAGCCAGCACCAGTCTCTGTCCCCAAAATACTCATGTTCCAATGCCAGGGACCTGCCACTGCAGCCAGTACCGCTGGAAGATCCACAGTGCCAGGGAGGGAGGGACAGGCTCTTGGGGGACAGAACAGACTCCCTGCTCTGGTCCAGCCACCATTCATCAATCTGGTGGCAGCTGCTCCAGGCAGGATTACAAGAGCAGAAGGAGCACCTTGCCTGGCCAGGCAGCAGAAGTCAAGGGTAGGGAATTAACCCCCAGTGCACACAGCCGTGCTGGGGGGGCTTCAGTCAGCACCCTTCAGCTCAGGCCCCCAGGCCGGGCACTGGGTGCAGCGGGGGAGTCCCTGGTGTCGAGGTGACTCACCTGCAGGGAGATACGAGCACTTTTCCACTCCTCTGCCCACTTTATTCCCAGCCCTGTGAAGGCTGCAGCCACCACCAGGGCAGTTAGGATCAGCAGGATCTGTGGGGCAGGGCACAGGGCAGTTAGGGGAGCACACAGCATCTTGCAGGCCAGGCAGAGTCCTCCTCATCCCTTTCTCATGAGCCCCTGCAAGCCCTGATACCCCACTTTTCCCATCTGGATTTCCAGCTGAGCTCTGTGCTCCATGCTTTGAGCACTGGGCATATTCCCATCCCAGAGACATGTGGCTGAGGGACTAGCAGCTGCAGCCCAGCTCAGCAGGGACACACAGCCACTTAGTGGGGTGATAGCAGCCATATGCAGCTTCGGTAGGCTGCTCCCAGCTCCTGAAGGGGCAAGGGCAGCCAGGACAGGCACCACCTCCCTGCACCCCCAGTCTCTCACCTTGTGCACCCAGTGTAGCTTCAAGGGCTGGCCACAGAGCTGCAGGCACAAAGCAAGGACCTGCAGGAGCAAGGAGCTGTCAGACTTGGGCTGTACCCCACACCTCAGCCCTCACAGGGCCCGGGGCTCAGCCACAGAAGCTTGGGCCCCCTGGCACAGGCAGGGTCTCTGGCCATGCTCAGGCTGACCCAGCTGCAGATGCTGCAGGCTCCTCCCAGCTCTGCCCAGGGCATGGCAGCCTGTGCTTGGCACAGATCCATCCCCCGAAGCCCAGTGGGATCAGGAGGGCTCACCAGCAGCACAGACGAGTAGCTGATCAGCACAGCCGTAGCTATGAGCAGGACCAGGGACCAGTCTAGCCACAGCTTCCTCTGTCTGAAGATGAATCTGCCAGCAAAGGGGAGGGTCAGAGAGGCAGGGGTGACATGGGGAACAAGGCTGGATGTGGGGTCCTACTCACTCGTTGAAGTTGTGGAAATCATTGAGGATGATGATGGCGAAGTAGAGCCACACCAGAGTGAAGAGGAAGACGCAGAAGAGGAAAAGGAACCAGCTGTAGTCACACTGGAAACCAGAGAGGAGAGTTATACACACACCTCTAGGGCACCTAGCCCCTGGCCAGGTTTCTGAGACTCCGGGTATGAGCCAGCCAGCAGCGGGGAGCACAGGGGCTCACAGCAGGCACTGGCCCAGGGGTCCAGGCACTGAGCTGCCCCATGGAGAGGGACCAGAGCTACCCTGGTTGGCTCTTTTGGCTGGACCCATGCTACAGAAAGATGAATCAGCATGACCTACAATAAACTAAAGATATGCCTATGCCAGGCTGGAGAGGATAGCCCCTGTGGAAGGACTGCCTCCTTTCCCATGCAGCACTCCCTGGGAACAGGCTGGGACTTTGGACATAAGAAGGGGCAGGGAGCCAGGTCCTATTCCCTTCTAGCTACACGATCCGTGGGCTGGGCAGAGAGGGGTGCAGTGCCTCAGAGCTGCCCTTGCAGTGGTGAGTCTGCAGACTGGGTCCAGCTACATTGTCCCCAGCCACTAGCCCCACGTATGTGGGGGAGGTGAGGGGTGCCACAGGTGCCAGAGGGACACCTAGCAACCCAGACTTATTTGTACATTCCAGGCAAGACAGGACAAGTAGCAGCAGAGCCACTCCCATGGGAGTCGGAGACCTCAGAGAATCCCAGGGCCTCACCACTCCCAGGTTACAAATTGCTGGGGACACCCTCCTGGCGGGGCCACACCCAGCCCAGGAACTGTGTCTCCCACGTGCCTGGCCAGGTGCCCCGGGACCTGCTGCCACACTCAGCCCTAGGGCTCTGCTCCGCTCCAGGCACGTGCAAGAGCTGCAGATACACAATAGTGCTGCTCTACCCTTCTTGTCACCCAGCAGGAGCACAGCTCTCACCTTCTCACTGCTCCAGGCTAGGGCAGTCTCTGGACAGTGAGGGTGCCAGGTAGCACCCCAGCTCTCCTGAGGCTCGGCCCTGCGAAGCAGGAACCGCAGCAAGAGGTCAGCAGCTCGGTGCCTGGGCTGAGCATCCCAGCCAGAGCCCTTCCCCAGCCCAGCCACCACCCTGAGACTCCCACACAGGGGCTGGCAAGCCCCAGCTCAGCATCACTCAGGTATCACCTTGGTGGTTCTCAGGCCCTTCCTCTTCTCCTTCTTGGCAGTGATCCACTGGCAGCTGTAGGGGCAGAGCAGGCAGGTAGCACAGGTAGAGCAGCAGCCAGGAGGGTCTGCCATGGCAGCAGACTGTCCCACAGCAAAGGTCAGGTGTCCTGTGGGGGATACAACACAGTGTGTTGGCACAGACCTCCCAACACACTGCCCCCACTCCGTGGGGATGGAGCACTGAAGCATTTTGTGTCCAGCTACCCTGGCAGGTGGCCCAGAGTGCTGGGACATAGTGGGGCTGCTGGTTGTGTCCCCAGGCAAGGCTTGGTGCCAGGGAAAGAAGCAGCACAGGGTGCAGCCCAACCTGTTCAGCACGCTGTGCTGGGACCCTTCACCCAACAAGCTGGAGCATGCCTGGAGCTGGCAGGCAGCAGGGCCTCCTCCCCAGCTCAGGGTTCAGCTCTCTGCTTGGGAGCCAGGACCACTGTGCAGGCTCCAGGGGCAGGCAGCCTTGCCAGTCATCTTGACAGCAACCTTGCACCCAGACTTCCCACCTTCAAGGACTGTCCAGCCCCATGCCATGGCCTGAGACTCCTGCTTGCAGCTGGGGGTATGTGCAACAGCTTGGGAAGTTCCCCTTCTGATCCCTAAGTCGAACCCTTTGCTGATGCAGCACCGTCCTGGCAGCCCCTTAGCTCAATCTGCACTCCAAGGAATCCCAAGTGTGGCTGCAGGAGCTGCAGCTGAGCAGGCACTGCATTGCTTTGGTCCAAGTGCTTGTGGGGGGGATGGGGGTGAGAGACAGTTATGGGGGGAACCCATTTCTACAGCCACAGGGATCCAGGCTGGGTGCAAGACCACCTCTGAGTTCCCCAAGCACTGGCAAGGGGAGAGGGCCAGGATGCTTTGCTGCGATCCTCAGATTCCTGGTGTTTGGCTGGAAGATGCAGGGAGCCCAGAACAAGGTCTCCCCCGATCCAGGCGGAGAAATGCCATGTTTCCTATTGCTTGTCCTGCTGTGGAGCTGCTCCTTCTCCTCACCCCACCCTTCCCAACAGGCCAGGCACACTATGCAACACTATCGCCCTGCAGATTAAGCCTGGCTCTCATTTCACTGTGACCACTGAGCCAGGCATGAGAGCCAGCTGACCACATCCTCCCAGCCACATCCTCTCCAATGCTGGAGGTAATGGTTTGCCTCATGGACCTGTGTCCCATTCCAATCTGGGCTGTGGAAAGAGGGAGCAGAGCTAGCCCAGCTCCTCCCCAGCCCAGCCAGCCAGACCAGAGTAGCTCTGCCATGCCCTAGCTATGGCCAGGGTCAGCCCATCACAGGGCAGCACCCCAGCCTGTCACCTTGCTCCTAAATACCAGCACTCTGGGGGTCTCCAGGGCTGGGGCACAGTCTGCCCCAGGACTCACACAGAGCACAGGGTCACACACAGGCAGGTACTACCCCAAGAGCAGGACTTCATCCCTGGCCAGGCAGCTTCTGCAGGCTGGAGGACGTCTGGGGGCTGCCATCAGCAGGTCCAGCCAGCCAAGGTACAGAGGATGATGAGCAGCAAAACAGAGCCCCACATCTGCCACCCCCTCTACCTTCTAGGAACCAGACCAGCAGATGTGACCTGCTCAGTGATGGCACTGCAGGAGTCAGCCTTAACACAAGTACAGGAAGATGTGGGATCAGATATTTCCCATCTGATGCCCAGGGGCTCTGGCTCCTACCCCTGCTGTCACCAGAAGCAGAGCCACCACTTCCACCAGGGATCAGTGGGTTCAACCAGCCTCCACTTGGAGTCGCACTGTCCCCTGTCACTGCTCGCATGGGCAGAGCACTGGTGTCAGCAGCTGCTGGCAGGCTCCCACGCAGGGTACACAGTACAGGAGGAGTGGCTGTGGGCACCAGCTGTAACTCAGCACTCAGCTGCTCCAAGCGACTGTTGCTGCCAGGACTGGAGCTTGGCAGAGAGTGGTACAGGACTGGTCACAAATCTGCCCCAACGGTGCTGTCTGGAGGGTTTGGAGTGGAAATACCACCCTGTTCTCCAGCTCAGAGTGCGACTGCAGCAGTAGCATAAGTAGTTATGGCACAACATCCCTGCGCAGGGCACAGGTCCCAGACAGAGCAGGGCTGGGCACACACCAGACCCAGCTCAGCTTCTGCTCCGGCTTCAATGGGAGAGCAGCAGAGTGGGAGCTGTGGGTCCATCAGAGCTGGAAGGACCTCTCCTTTAGCTCCCACCAAACAACCCCTGCAGCCCTAGTGTGGGAGGCACAGGGAATCTGAAGGGGTGACAAACCCATTGCCACAGTCCCATGGCGGCATGTGCTGGCAGCCTCACAAGGACCCCTGTGCCCCAGGGGTGCTCGCACAGGACAACCTGGTGGCCATGAGCAGGTCAAGATCCCCTTGCCCTGGTGTAGCCAAGCCAGCTCAGGCTGTGTGCCACCAGGCAGGTCAGCAGGAGCTGGTGCCTAACCCCGTTGATCCCTTTCCTCGTAGGACGGAGGACAAAACACGGGCTCAGCACAGGGCATAGGGTGACCCTAAACCAGCAAGAGCAGCACAGCCTGGCCCAGATCCCCCACTCTCAGTCTCATGCCCGGGCAGCCAGCCCTGGGCTGCCCGTTCCTGCCCTCCAGAGCGTGGGAACAGCGCGGGCAACCCCCTTCCATCCCCCTCTCAGCTCCCCGCACAGCCGGGATGATCACCCCCTCCCCGTGCCGCCCTGCCGGCTCTGGCGGCGCAGGACAGCATCCCCATAGCCGGGGCAGCCACGCCGGGACAAAATACCTGCTCCCCGCGGATGTCGGGCTCCCGCAGCTGGGCCAGGTGAGCGCGGGGCTGGGCTCTCCCCGCGCCCATGCGTGCCAGCACTCGGCTCCCGCTGCGCTCACACCCTCCTGGGTGTGCCCGTGGCCCGGCAGGTCCGCACAGGCCGGTAGAGGCGGGCAGACTGCGAGCGGAGCGGAGCAGGGGGCCGGGCTGGGGTCAGGGCGGGCCCCGCCAGCCCTGATGCAGCCGCGGGGAGAGGGGGAAGGGGCCCCGGGGCCGTCACGCGTCGCAGCGCAAAGGAGTTTGCAGGCAGCCCACGTCCCGGCAGACGGAGACTCCACGGAGAGCTCCCGGGAGATGGAGGCAGAGCTTCGTGCATCGCCGCGCCTTTGAGCAAGGGGCTGTGGGGAGCCTCTCGGACAAAAGGGGACTTTTCCCTTCCCGGCAGAGGAAGCCCGAGCAGACGCATCCCAGGTCACCACGGCTGGCCCGGCTGACACACCGGGGCATGCTTTGAAGGCAGAAGCACAGAAGTAAAAGTGCTTTCTTCCCTTAAGCCAAGAGAAATCCCTCCGAACCAACGCATCTGAACTTTGCTAAAGCAGCAGATGAAAGGAGGCTCCAGACAGGCCTGATGCCACCTGAAGATGGATGGGCTGATGCCTTCCATCTTCCCCCTCCGTCTCTGTGGCACAGCACAGCTGTGTCCTCCCCCACCCTCTGCTCCAGGTCTCAGCTCCTGGCGAGCCAGGATGCACGACGGGCACTCAGACCTTTCTTCGTCACTGAATTGATCCATCATTGCCTGTGATCTCAGGGGACCCCTCTGATCTTCTGCCACTTGCAAAGGACCTGAGAAAGCTGATTCACAGGAAGGTGATGGCATTCTGCAGTGACATAGTAACTGCCAATTTAGGCAGACGCCTCAGCCCTCAGCGGGTCCTGTTCCACACTACTGTTGACAGCTTCGGCACAACTCATTGAACAGCTCCATGAAATGTGCTGATTAAGGTCTTATCAGTGGAGCGCCCGGAGCACTGCATGAGGATTTGTGCAGGAACACCCATTGCTCTGCACCCAAAGGAGTAAGCTGAAAGCATTACAATGGCCAGGAATATCCCTCAGACAAGCAACGCAGTCCTGCCCCCCAGATTTTGCCAGCTGTGAGCAGTTTGGCAGCGAGGTTCACCTCCTGCATCCATGTGTTCTGCCGACTCTGACACAGACCAGCTGCGCTGCTACACGGTAAAGCAAAGCTGTGGACACGAGCCTTCCCAGTGAACCTGCGCCCCAGGAAAGCCCCTGGGATGCAGAGCGCCCATTTTGTGGGGTAGCAGATTCACTGTCGAGGATTGGATTGCAGGTTTTAAGGAGATGGCGTGAACACTGAAGGATCACTTAAGTCAAGAAATATCTTAGTGTGTAGGGGAAAACCGAGCACGAATAAAGAGACCAAGGTGATGATGGAGGAGGGGAACTTGCAGCAGAGCTGCGGGAGATCCAAAAGCTGTGGATTTCAGTGGTGGGAGGCAAAGTGGAAGACACACCCGGGCAGATAGAGCGGCGGGACAGGCGGCTCCCCGTGGGCCTGGCCACCGCCTGACCGCGCCGGGAGGGAGCACATTTCTTGGGGGAAGGGGGGGCAAGCTCTTCCCTGCTGTTCCCGCCCGGCGCTACGGAGGGAGCCCCATCCCCGGGGACCGCCCCGCGCCTGCTGCGGCGCCTCTGCCCACGCGAGGGCGGCAGCTCCCCTGAGCTCCCGCAGCCGCTCTCGCCCCGCACGGGGTGTGCAGGGACGGGCAGCGGCCCTGGGGCCGCCGAGCCATTGTCTAATCCCCGCCACGTGAGGCGGCCCTGTTGAGCGAGGGCAGCGGCTCGTAGCGGTGGCTGCGAGGGGCCGGAGCCGTGCTGGGTACGGGCACGGGGGGGTCGAGAGCCGCGCGGGCACCGCCGGTGCGTGGCCACCAGACGGCGACCGCGGCCCGCGCTGCCGCCGCGGGAGCGCCCGAGGTGCGGGTCTGTCCTTAAGGACAGGGCTGAGCTCAGGGGTGCGACCCGAACAACAGGGCTGAGCCCGGGGATGCGCCCCAAAGGACAGGGCCGAGCTCAGGGATGCGCCCTAAAGGACAGGGCCGAGCTCAGGGGTGTGCCCCAGAGGACAGGGCCGAGCTCAGGGGTACGCCCCAGAGGACAAGGCTGAACCCAGGGTGTGACCCAAAAGACAGGGCTGAGCTCCGATTTGATACCCAGAGGACAGAGCTGAGCTCAGGGGTGCCACACCGAGCCCATCAGACTGACATAAACACAGGCATCCTCAACATCCACTGCCCTGCCAGCTCAGGCTGAGCTCCAGGAGCCAAGTCACAGGTGAGAAGTTAAAGCTATCAACCAGAGGGTATAATCAAGCTGTCTTAACTCTACCCATCTCACCACGAAGTCAGAGAATTAGTTCAGGAAAAGGCAGAAAATAATGTTCTGTCAACACGGTTGAATGAGCTCACATACAACATCAGCTGTTGAATTGATTTAAATTGAGTTTGTGTCCTGCCTTCACTTGTGAAGGTGCATCTCTGAGTGTTCTTTTAGGTTATGGCAAAGTGATAAAAGCAAATGTGGAGAGGAATTGTGTAAGAAGGGAAAGTTATGTCAGTGTATTACAGTGCAGCTGAAGTTATCTCCCTAGACTCTGAACTTAGAGGGTAGAGAAGGTATTTTCAACATGTGTAAGTGACTTAATGGCTTCCTGTTAGGTTCCTGTTTGTCCACTGAACTGGTCACGAACTGGTCACAAACTAGGGACCTTGGGAAAAAAAAATAAGCAAGCCTGTTAAGGCTTCTAAAAAGAAGTTCAGTTACTTCTGATTTTCGCCATACTGCACACAATTTACAAGAAATGCTGCTTTTAAGTTCGACTGTCTTAAGAAATGTTTTCCCTTCATGCAATCTCCCATAGGACCCAAGACCAGAAATAAAAGAAGACAATACAGGTTTCTGTAACATTATTTCACTCTCTTTCAGCTTGTGATAGACAACAAAAATTCAGAGTATCACCATTTCTCTGCTGCCAACACTATAAAAGCTGGTGGCACAGACTGTGCTTCCACCTCAGCTAGTAGCAGACCTACATAAACTGACAGACCAAGGCAAAGATCCCCACCATCAATCTAAAAGTCACTGCTTGCTGTTAATCTGCAGTAAAGTAGATTTTTCTACAGTTTGAAGCTGTTCTGCCTTGGCACATTAATAATTAAGTTGCTTGAAAGAGCTAATCAGACAATAAAGTGCCTGCTTAAGGGGAAGGTGTATGATCATGGCACTAGTCTCAATTTTTTTCCTAAAGGCCAAAAGCTTTTCAGGAATTAAAGTCTGTGGTGAGCAAGCTTTGAATCAGACTTTTTTCCCCTCCAGAAGTGGACTAGTTAAAGAGATCAGGGATGCAGATTGTGAGAATATTATTCATCTTGAGAAAAACCTCTGTGGATGACTGTCCTTATTTCAGCTCTTACCACGGAGTTTGTATGATACAAGGCAAATCACTTGACCCAAACTTTTCACGGGTGGTCCTTAAAGGTTTAATTTCCTGAGTACTTGAAAACAGCATGGGGTAGATTTTCAGGAGTGCTAACCATTAACTGTTGTAATTGAGATCAGTGATAGGAGCCCTAAGGATCAAATGCTAAGGAGTGTTAAGAGTTTGAGCCACAGGATAACCGCAGATCTCAGGTTGGGCACTGTACCAGTGCAGTGTTTAGCTCCCTGTTTTCATAGGAATCCAACACCACTCAAGGGTTTATGGAGACACATTTATTAAGGTACAGAGAACACAGACTTTACAAGATCATAATAGATCATAGAATGGCCTGAGTTGGAAGGGACCTTAAAGACCATCCAGTTCCAACCCCCTCCCGGGGCAAAGACAACTTCCACCAGACCAGGCTGATCAGAGCCCCATCCAACCTGACAAACTCTTCCAGGGACAGGGCAGCCACAGCTTCTCTGGGCAATCTGCCAGCGCCTCACCACCCTCACGGTGAAGAAATTCTTCCTGACGTCTAATCTAAACCTGCTGTCTTTCAGTCTGAAGCCATTCACCCTTGTCCTGTCACTCCAGGATCTTGTGAAAAGTCCCTCTCCATCCTTCTTGTGGACTCCCTTCAGGTACTGGAAAGCCACAGTTAGGTCACCCAGCAGCCTTCTTTCCTCTAGGCTGTACAATCCCAATTCTCTTAGCCTTTCCCCGTAGCAGAGCTGCTCCATCCCTCTGATCACTTTGGGGGCCCCCTCTGGATTCGCTCCTACAGATCTTTGTCCTTCCTGTGCTGGGGACCCCAGAGCTGGAGGCAGCACTGCAGGTGGAGTCTCACCAGGGTGGAGCAGAGGGGCAGAATCCCCTCCCTCCCCTGCTGCCCACAGGGCTTTTGCTGCAGCCCAGGACACACTTGGCTTTCTGGGCTGTGAGTGCACATGGCTGGGTCGTGTCCAACCTCTCATCCACCAACACCTCCAAATCCTTCTTGCCAGGATAAGCAACAGTTAATATGTTCAGTAAGTTTCATACTACAAAATACAGTAAGGAAATTATTTTCTAGTCATGTCATATCTAAAGCTAAAAACAAACAAAAAATAATTCAAACAGGCAAGTCCTGATTTCATTTAAAAAAAATTAGTTATCAGATTCTGATATTTATGTCTGAGACCTGTCTTGTAAGGCATGTATGCTATGCTTTATTATTTCAAGGACCAAAATACTTGGTTTTATTCACATGTAGCTCTTTCTTTTTGGAACTTGAACTAGTTTAGAACTTGAAGATGTTTATCATTTGTCATTTCCTAATTGCCTTATTGCATAGTTAACTGAAGTCACACAATAACAAACTGAAGGAAAATCTCAAGTATTCAATTTAGGATGCAGCAGAAGGTATGCTCTCAGGGTATGCTTGCATGCAATTTTGCATCTTAACTGCATATCTTTGTGTTTTGTGTCATCTGTACAAAGGAAGTCACCTAATTTAATTATAGCACAACTGTTTTTCCGAGTAAGTCCATTTCCTTTATAGGGATACTTAACTTTACTGGAAGTTAAATTGTAGGCATAAATTACTGAATGTGGCAACACTGATACTCTGTAGATCTGGTTTCACTTGCTCTGCACTGAAAAGCACTTGACCAGTGGTCTATGTTATTTTTTGATCAATGTCTGTGGGTTTTTTTCCTAGGAAAAAATATGAGATTTACCTTGTCAGTAAAACAGCTTATGTGCCACTTACTGCCATTGCTCTACTACAAAAACATTTGTATTTAGGGTTTTTAATGCTTATTTACTAACTTGTAAGACGTTATTTTTGCACTGGGGTAAGCCTTTACTGTGGAGCGTTTGCTCCTGCCACACATCTAATTTCTGCTCAGTTATAGTTACTACAGAACAGCATTTTCCCCCCTTTCAGCATGTAAAAGCAGCTGCAAGATCAGTGCGTTAGGTCATGCCGTGGAACACAAAATTGATTTGTTGCTTGAGCTGCCTTTCTCTCCTCATGGTTTCAGAAGCCTCCCATGAAGTCATTATCCCTCACTGATGTTACTGTGAAGCCACAGACTTTGTTACAGCGTTAGTGGGGAGCTAGCAGCTGTCTAGATGGAATAAGACCCTGCATCAGCATTCGTGTCAAAAATGAGCTTAAGTGCTTGACAGAGAGAAGCTCAGCTCTCAAACTGTAACGAGGACCTGTTAGGATACAGCCCAAGCTGCAGAGCACCTTACTCGCTTGCTTTGTATTTAGGTACTGACACAGACCCCAGCTGAGGTCAGTCCCTGCCCAAGGAGTGTCCCTTCGGGTCCCCTGTGAGTCTTACCACTCATGGGATCCCATCCTCTCTGTAAATCCAGGCAGAGAGAGCAGAGTCCTCTCACACACCTGTTTCACTATCACTTTCTTGTTCTCAGCAAGCTCATTTGAGGATAAGCAACAGTTCTGTGAGTCACTATGTGCTGCAGCCATTAATATTCCCACTGTACTTGCAGTGCTACTGTGTTTTTTCTAATACCTATATGCTGGTGTTATTAGACAGCTTTGCAGAACTATTAGAGCCTGTCCTGGAGCCTTTAGAGAAACAATTAATTATATTAGATACTTCTATGAAAGCCACTTTCCTCTGCATGTAACTACATTCAGGGCTCTATAATAACTGTAAGCTACTAAATTAAATACTAAAACTGAAAAAACACCCAACAACAACCACAAAAAAAGAAGCCCCCAGGCGAAGAAAAGGCCCAAACCAGCCCCACTTACCAGGCAGAAGCAACTCCTTGTTTCACACTCTCTACTGTATAGAAGCAACAGCTGTTTGCCATTGCCAAATTTATAGGAGCAGCGTCCAGAACTGTGCTAAGGGTGGGTTTATATAAAGGGCCCTGGCTAGGGAGTGGTTAGTAATGTGGTGGAGTTGTGGGGTTTGTATTATCCTTGGGTGGTTGGTGTTGTAGCTGTGTTGTAGTGAGGTCAGCACGTAGTATTGCTAAAAGAGAAGTAGTTTTAATTTATAAAGATAGCATTTTAGATCTAGAATAATTAATTAGTTGAACTTTGTTTATTTACTTTAACTATAATTCCCTTGCTATTTTCATTTATGACTTATTGTCTTATACATATTTAAGGTCTGTTCTAGCCATAAGTTTCTTTGGGTACAGTTTCTTCTGAATTATTTAATATAGGTAAAATATTACAGTTCTTAAAGAAGAAAGACTTTAGTGCTGTCTAGCATCTATTTTCTTACTTAACTGTTACAGATGCCTGCTGTGATTTTCTGTCATGCCTCTGTTTTAGTTACTACTGTATGAATTTTCTTCTGACCCTTTAACTAGTGCAAAGGGTTTTAGGGGATTTATAGCTTAGTGGTCTGCATTTGTATTATTTTCCTCTGTATTCTCCCGCAGCTACTATGTAATCAGTATCTCTGGGGCTTAGTTGTTGGCTGCCTGTGGTTTCCAATATTCAGTATTCATGGACAAAATACTTATTTTGTAGGGCAAAGGTGTCTGCCTCAGGCAGCTGAAGGTGTTTGTGTAGTTTTGAGCATAGCACTTTGAAGTTTAACCTTTCATGGTTTGTATCCTTGAGACCTTCTCTGAAACCTGGGCTGTGAGAGATCCTTGCTACTCTTTCAGTTGGAGTGGTTGCTAGCATGGGGAGGCTTGGTGTTGTGTCTGAGCTGTTCTGATGAAGAGTTACCGCTGGAAAATACAGTAGAAAGCAATTTTTTTTTTTGGTGGTTGGTTTTCTGACAGGGGAAAACTGAGTGTCCTGTGGTGGTGGAGAGGCTCAGCTGTCAGACAGAACTTCACCTTGTAAAACCCTTAGGCTGCCCCAGCACTTTCCACAGCAGTGTTTTGCTTCTACCTGAGGGACCTGCTGCAAATGACCAGTTCTGGGGGCTTAGGATGTGGTCATGTAGCTCATGCAAATAAAAAATACCCAGAACCTGTTTCTCTGCTGTTAGCTTGCAGTGGCTATGCTTGTTTGTACCTTTAGGATAACTAAATACCCTTTCCAATGAGCGAAGAGCATGTTCTGTGGGAATGTATTAGCAGTTTAAATGATTTGTACTGTAGTATCTTGGATCTGTGTATGTATGGGCTCTCCCTGTTGGAGGTGCATTCTCAGCTGCTTGGGAAGTGATTTTTAAGTAGGCATGTATGTGACACTTTCTTTTAAGCTTGTTAGCTCCCAGCTTATCTGGAAGCTCACCAGCTTGTTCCTACTACGCTTTAATTGATGATTTTAAGTAATTCTAGAATAATAAAGTCATGCTTCTAGGTGGTTTTGCTTTCGAGTCAGTAAAAGCTTCACAGATTCAGATGTTATTAAGACCAGTTAAATAGTAACTTTGGAGGTAGTGTATTTAAAACAGCTTGTGTATATCTTTAGTCTTTTTTTCAGCTTGATTATCTTTCAAGTGCAAAGTTCATGCAGTTACAGCTTGTGCACTTAAAAGATGTGCCAATTGCTTTCCCCCACAGTGTAGGTCGTGGTAGAATTCCCTTTTATGCTTTTTTCCAAGTTGTTTTTGGGTTTTGCTGTTAAATTAAGTATTTGATCCTGCATCCAGAGCAGAATGCATTTTGCATTAAGAAATAAAGCCAGACTTGTAGTTCTTGTGTCCTGTGTTGCAGCACACATGCACTAATACTCACTGAGAAGCTGTAGGCATCCCTGTGTAGTGCTTACTAGATAAGATACTTATACAGAGATCTAATGGCTGTTTCTAGAGCTTACCTTATCTGAAGAAGGTGCTTGAGTGCCCAGAAGAAGTTCTGTTCTTTGGCAGAACTGGGCTGGTCTGTGACTTACAAGTGCACGGTGGGTTTAGAATTTGTGAAGCTGATGCAGAGGGTGATCTCCCTTCTTGATCACTGCAGGATGATGCTGAAATAGGAGCGTTTGTTGCCTGAGATCCTGAACTCCAGCACTGTGAGGAAAAGAAGTGCACCTGGGGAAAAAAAAGTCTTACAGAGCAAGTCCTGAGAGGATTTTCAATGGTTGAAATGGTTGTTGAGATGAAAAATGCCACTCATAACCTTTGCAGCTGTCACTGGAGCTACCACCACAACTTGTACTTCATTGCATTTAGCGCTATGGGATATGGACAGCTATGGGAGGAAGGTGATCCTTGCCTCAGGTACTTGCACTTGCTTGCCTTGTCAGGTGCAGTTACTGACAGATGGCTGTGAGGAGCTGAGAATATGCCTGGCTCAGCATGGAGGGCACTTGTCTTGGCACTCGGGCTGCTTTGTCACTGTCAGGCTTTGTTTCTGGGTTCTGCAGAATTGTACAGAAGTACAGCCAAGTACTGCATGTATTTGAAACAGCCCCACATGTGAAGTCTGGCATGGAAGAAAGCAATGTGCTGGTTGGCAAAACAAAAACAATAATGGTAGGGAGAATATAGGGGAATGTGTTCAGGGTTAATCTGAAACGAACAAACCCCAACAGGGATGCAGCTGTGACTGAAGGTTAGCTGGGAGGTCTAGTTGTCTGAGAGGATGTCAGGAATAAAGCTGCAAAATGTAGATGGGTGTTGCTGGGGCCTTGTGTCCAGGAGGAGTTGTGTGGCACTGGTGCGTTGGGGGTGTTTGCCAAGGATGTTTTAACTTCTCAGATCAAGGCTCTTGGCTACTGAGCGTGTAGTCAGCAGTTTAGAAGGCTTTACTTAAGTAATAATGTATGTTTCACTACTCTATGTACATTATGTATGTATGTTTTATATTATGTGGAATTCTGAATGAGCCTGCATGGATGTTAGTCACTTGGTTAACAGAGCTAGGTAATGTGACCATAATATTTCTGTGAAATATTCTAATTCCTTTTTTTGGAAGGTTTTTTTTCTGTTGTGTGAAGCCTAGATAAGTGTTATGTTTTCTGTTTCTATAAAACACAAGGAAACACATGACAAAACAAACACCCCCACCAAAATGGCAAAACACAAACACACAAAACCCAAACTTGCTCTAAATCTGTTGTGACTTTAGCAGAGGTGGCAGGTAACAAGCTGACTGCGAATGCTAAATTAGGTGATTTTTGTTACTTCAAGAACGTAGTTGCATTCAGTCACAGAGGGATGAAACATTTGGAGTAGCTCCCTAAATGGCAGGGGACTGGTAACCCAGATGGTTCTTTGTGGCTCTCTTTAATTTCCTACCCCAGTGTCTTGTGTTAATGAAGTTCCAGAGCTGTCCTTTCCTGTTCCCTTTAAGTAAGTGCCTGCTTATCCCTTTTACACACCACGGGGAATCCTTGAGGAGTGCAGACAGGATTGTTGAGAACAGAGGTGGGTTTTTTGGTACAAGAGCATAGGCCATTCCTGGTGGTGTTCCAAGTCAAGAGAGTGATTTTGCCAACCTGTAGTGGCAGTGAATGCAATAAACTTCCCTTGCTGCCTCCTGAAGTGTGCGGTGTAGATCCTGCTTGTGCAGTGGGCACCTCATGTCTGTCAGGTAGTTGGTTTTCACTTCTGTGAATGAAGTTGTGTGTCTGCTTGAAAGCCAGGGCCCTAAAAATCCATGACATCTGCATCCTAAATTGTATTCTGAGTGTATAGGAAGATACTCATCTGAGATTAAGTGGAATGGGAAATGGTGCTTAGCTGGGAAGAATATGGATTTATTGCTGGTGATCAAAAGGAAAACTGTTTCTGATAATAAAAATAAAGCATTGTGTTGAGGAAACTTAAACAGATACTTAATGGTGCTTCTGTATACAATGTGATACATGCAAATGAGGTTGCCAGATGGCATAAGAGAAACTTCCATGGATTCTAGCAAAATAAAAAACACTTCTTGCAGTGAAAGTCAACAACAAGCAGAAATACTCATAATGCATTCTTTTACGGTAATAGGATATTCATAAACAAATAAGAGATTCCAGGTTAATCTGTTAGTGCCAGAAGGAGGTGCTAACATCTCAAGTGTTGACAAAACTTTTTCTTCTTGAGTTATTTCATTTTTCAATTCATCATTAAGCAATAAAATCAATAACTCAAGCCCCTATTTGAAGGAAGTTGTGACCTGACCCCACCCTACTTGAATAGAAGCCCTCAAAACAAACATGAATAGAAAAATTCAGACATACATAACTAGAAAGAAGTGTAAGTAATCTTGGAAAGGTGCCAGGGTCTTAAAAAAAACCAGACTGAGACACTTATTCCCAAGGTGTCTGCATCAAAAGGCAGATCATATTGATTCATATGACTTTAAGAAAGCTTTTGCTCTTCATGATGAAATGAAATTTTTCTTATCCAGAGTTTCTATAGTTCAAGGAGCAGCATGCATCATTGCTTGTATTATCGCTTGATTGCACTTGCCTGGAAATTACCAGGATGAAACCATTTAAATTCCTACACACTAAGCAGTATATTTGCTCAGCTCAGTTTTTAATCTGTTAAGAAATGCAGTATTTAAAATTAAAACCAATCCTATATATAGTTAATTTTTTCCCCCTATGCAGTCTGTGATAGGCTGGTATAGCTTTTTTTTGAAAGAGCTGCAGGCTCAGGTGGATTCTTGTGCAGTCCACTTCTAGCTGATCTTGTGCTCCTGTGTACTCTGAGCACTTGTTAGCAACTTTGAGAGATGCAATCTCTTTTGATTCACGGAGCATCATCACATTGGGGAACTAACTCATAATTCTTGAAAATGATCACAGTTCCTTAAGATTGAATAGTTTCAATGAAAGGATCCCTGAACTGGTAATAGGTTTTGTGGTAGGGAGCTGTTGTGTTGAAGACCTTATCAGGCAATTCTTCTTTTCTGGGGTCTGGTGCCTTAACACCAATTCAGTGTGTGGTTCTTCCTGAGAGCTGGAGCAAGATGATCTTTAATGTCTTCTGCAACCCCATTCTATGATAAAGACTTCAGGTGAGATAAGCCTCAGCAATAACAAGCGTGGAGGCAATCTCCAGGGACTGCCGGGACCTGCCTGGCAGTACAAGCTACTGCTGGTGCTGTGTCCATATGGGAGCTGCAGTGCCATGGGGTGGCTTTTTGAGGAAGAATGATACTGGCAGGTGCAGCCAAGTGCCCTGCTGCAGCAGGCAGATGGTGGTGATTCACTTCAGCACTTGAAGGAACCGTTCAGGAGGCAGGCATTATCTGGGATTTATGTGCCAGCAAATGACCAAGCATCTGATCTTTAAATCTGTTTAAACACCTAAAGATCAGAGAAAACACACTTAAGAACAGTATGAATTTCTTAGTCACTGAAACTGATGAGATCAGTACCTTTTGGCATCTTAGTCTGATCACTGGGCTCTGCTTGTTACACAGTGCTGTGTTCCTTTCCCATGATCACTCTTTTATCATGGCTCTTCTTGATACTGTTCTCCTTGTCAAGGGCTGTTGTGGTTTTTTTCCCTTTTTTTTTTTTTCCCCTCACAGCAATGACGTGAGCATGCAAATCCAGATGAACCAGAAACAGGTGTCAGCTGAATGTTGCAGAGTGCCAGTCTAGCTAAGCACTGCAGCACTCTGAAAGCACTGTGCACTTAGCAGTGTGCATTCTCCTCTTCTGCATGGGCTGTGACAGCCACCTGTGGTACTGGCCGGGGGACTGGACACTCGGACATAGCAGGAGCTGATGGTTCACCAGGAAGACCCCAGATTATCTGGGCACACAGACTGCGAGGGTGTAAAAGCCAAGGGATTCCTTTGTTCAGGGTTCCTTCCCAGAAGCACCAGCTTGAGCTGGATTTATGTTACTGTGCCATGAGCCAGTGAGGAATCCTGTCTGAGTGTGGGGTGTGCAGGGAGCCAAGCGGGAACCCCCCTGGGTCACTGGAGCTGCCACTGCTGCAAGGGGGCTTCACTCCCACCAGTGATGGTCTGGGATGGTGCGAGCGTGACCCCAGGAGTGCCCCTGGAGGTCAGACAGGAAAGTTTCCTTAACACCTGGAAATGGTGAGGATACACTCCAGAAATGCAAGCTGACAGGTGTGCTGTCTAGAGGGTGGCTGAGTTTTCCTGTTTTGCTCCATTTCTCTCCTTAGCTGTCTCTTCCATTTTGTTGGTTCCTGTAGGTGGCATGCCCCTAGCAACAGGGCTTTGTACCTGGGCTGTTTGCCTTTGAGGGAATAGAGTTCCTTAAGATCATTCTTATTGTTCACTAGAGTGGAGGTAGCTGCCAGCACTGCTTTCATACCAAAAATGCAGCTTTCTTATACATACATTATGCAACAAGTAACATTGTTTTCTGTATAAATATGGCAGTGAGGATAAGAATACCTCTCATGTCCTTAAGTTCCCTGTATATCCCTATTTCCTTGAGCCTACACAGTAGGCAAACCACCCATGCATAAGTTTTCCTGCAACATGAGCCCAGTTCCTGTGGTCTGCCTGCTGCTCATAGGATGACGCAAGTGAATTATTAATGATATAAATTACCTTGAAACTAGCTGAGCCATGAAGCCCGGGGCAACAGTTCCTGTGTTACTCCAGGGTGAGGACACAGGGGTGAAATACTCTGTGTGTTAATGTGGTGATAGTATAAGGATCAAAAGTACCTGCAGTATACTGGAGTTCATAAAGAGGCAGCAGCAGAAATGTAATAAAAAGTAAAAGGAGCAGGCTCTACTTGTTTCTCTCCTTGGATTTGCTGTCAGGTTTGTGATGAAGCACCAGGGCTGGAACTTACTGTTTTGCCAGAGATATCAGCCCTCTATGAGATCCCCACTGTTTTATTTTACTTTCGTTTTGTCTGTTAGTTGATTTGCCTCTTAACCTTGCACATTACACCTGCCATTATGCACAGTTGCTAAACTGCTGTTCAATTTACCCCAAATACAAGATGTGGGTTTTTTTAATGTTGAAATTGTTCAGCTAAAACCCTGTGCTGTTTCCTAGCTTTCATCAGGGCAAGTTGCTCTCTGTCTTGCAGTGGGGAGCCAGATTCAGAGCAGTATTGATATGTTTTTCCCTGTTTGCAAGGTAGGGGAGACACAGCCAGGCATTTTAACCTCTCTTCTGTGAAGACATTGTAAAATATAAATAGACAATCTTCAAACACTCTCACCACTGGTGAGAGTATCTTGGGAGTTTCTGAATATATTATTCTTGCAGGAGTCTCTTGAGTAAATTGTTGAATAAATTGCATTCTTGCACTGTGGTATTGGACTACTGAATAAAACAACATAACTGTGTGCTGCTTTGATATTTTTATTAGTATTAGCAGGAGATTTGGGAGCATTTACTTATTTGTACTTTATTGTATGTTTGTGCTGCACCATGCTGTGCTAATTCAAAAAT
This sequence comes from Oreocharis arfaki, assembly GCA_013398015.1. Taxonomy (NCBI): domain Eukaryota; kingdom Metazoa; phylum Chordata; class Aves; order Passeriformes; family Paramythiidae; genus Oreocharis; species Oreocharis arfaki. The sequence continues at coordinate 164,117 of VZRR01012114.1, forward strand.
CCCAAAGTGAGTAAAAACATAATGTTCTACTTTTTGCTAGAAGTGTCATTGCATTAGGCACTGGGCTAATCCCACCTGAGATGCTGAGTGGCTCTGAGTCATGAAATTAAAATGGAAATTTGATGAAAGGTGCTGACTTTACAGAACTCGTTGCAGTGTTTGCAACCCATCATTTATAAGCCAGCCTTTTTTTTCCCCTTGAAACATACGGATAACAAATGGAGAGGTTTTCTTCAGCTCTTCCAACAACCAGTGATTAAATTTACAGAACTGCTTTTACATTTCTCAGCTCTAGCTGATATAATAAAGCATTTTATCACTGACTGGGTGGTCCCCACGGTACTGAGCTGTATGACAGTTTTCAGCATCAGGCCAGATGTTGTTTTTATTTTGGACTAAACCTTCCAAAGATGAATAGCATGTAAAATTAACAGTTTCTTGCCAGGGAAGTTTGGAAAGTTGTGTTTTTGTGTTAGTCCTAGGGCAAATATAGAACTCAGAGAACACAGTGGTGGACTATCATGTTTGATCATAGCTCTGCATTAAGAAGCCTGACATGATAGGGAATGTGCCTGCCCTGAAAGAGATCCTACACTGGATGAGGGGGGATTTCAAGTGTGCATTTTATTTGTATTTGAAATTCTGCTCTTCAGAGTTTGTTGTTACTAGAAGGCATCTTCCATCAGTTCAGGATACATCTCAGGATAAACAAATTCTGTCGGATTAGTGTTTTTCTTTTTTTTTTCTCTAAATAAATTCTTGTTAATGAAAACCTTCCCCACCTCATTGTCACGTGCAGAGATGGAGCTTCTGAAGTGAGTGTCTAGAGGCTGGTGAGAATAGAGTGTGGCGTGGCATAGCGTGCAGCATGATGTGTTCTCATGCCACAAACACAGAGATGCTTGAGGGAATGGCTGAGTCAGGAGCTGCTCACACAACATAGCAGGGAAATGGGACTTCCTGGGGAGTGCAGGGGAGACGGACATTCTTACCCTTGTTTATACTTGTTTTACTACTTGTATAAACTCTACTTAATGAAAAAACTGGAGGGAAGAATGGCTGTACAAGGAGGTCAAAGCAAGGGCAGTTGTGGCCTGTGCAGCATCTTCTGTGAGCAGTTAGCCCGTGTTCTGCTGCTTCCAGCTGCTTTGCTCTAATGGGCCAGCAGTCAGGTTCCTGGGCTGCAGCAGGACACCTGAGATCCGGTGTGCCATGTCGTGCTGGATGCTCACACTGGGGGTACAGTCGTGCTGGAGGCTAGGGCTGCTCGTCCTTAAAGCCTTGCAGGCACTACTGAAACAAGCTCTGCTTCTTACGAGGTATAATATTGACAATTGACTATTAAGCAATTCCCTGCCTCGGGCTTAGAGCTCCATCTGGGTGTGAACTCGTCAGAAATTTTGTGCCTCGGAGGATCTGGTCTCGTGAGAAGTAGCAGCTTCTTGCTGTGTCTGCTTGTTTCCCAGCCTAGAGAATCTGAGGACAAGGCTCTTGACTCTGTATTCAAGGACAGAGCTGGTGTAAATGTTTTAATTAAAGCACACTTGCTCAGTTCTTAAGTTAATAGCAGCAACCATGTGACCTTAAAATGAGACATTCATGGTCAGATCCTTCTCTTATTGAAACCTGTTGTAAAACTGGGGACATTGACTATTCCTCAAATCAAGGGATTCCTCAGATTGAGGCTGTGCTTTGCATTGGCCACGTGCATAACTCCATTTCTATTTAGCATGATGTGTGCCTGAGGGAGACATTTCAAAAGCAGAGAGCACAGGCTGCTTAACTTCTCCTTGCACCTATGGAAATTCCGAGTGATGTCCTGAACAGGATAGTGAGGTCTGGGTGCATTGATCAATAACAAGGTTTCTTTATTTAACGTGAAGTGGCTGCAGCTGCTGTCCTTCAAGTGAGGCATTTCCTCTAGACTGTACACAAGGGTAATGAACTCTAAACTTGAACAGGTACAGAGAAAGTTGACCAAGGGAATGAATTGCCTGTTCCATAAGCGACTGGAAAAGCTTGGCATGTAAAACTTGCCAAAAAGGGTGAGGAGTATAGCTGCTTTCTTTGGTGCATCAAGGAGTTAAGTACCAGAGAGAGGGGGGAAAAAAGTCACATTGGAAGACAGCATTTCCACAAGTACAGATGGGTACAAATAAATTAGGCATAATTAAATCAGTTAATAATCAGCCTAAAAAGAGATTGCCCCAAGAAGGTCTGTGAAAGCCTTCTACTAAAGGCAAAGGGGTTACATAAAGGCAAAGAGGTTACAAGTGTTAACTGCCTTTGAGATGGTGTTTGGATAGTTCATGAAAAGGAGGGTATGATATGGGGGGGGCTCATTCTCAAGGGCTGGGAAATTCTGCAGCTCTTTCCTGTGACAGCCAGTATCTGTTGGAGATATTTAAGCTGAAACATTCTCTCTTGATCTTTGAATCAGAACTGAATTAAACTCCTCAGTGGGGGCTGGGAGAGAAATGTGAAAATTTAAGTGCCTTGAAAATGCTTCAGTTCCTATTAAAACAGACAGCAGAAGATTGTCAGCCACATCTGGCAACAGCAACTGTGGGGGATGCTAATATCTGTCCCATTCCCAGTAATTTCTTGAAATACCAACACGGAATAACACTACTTAATAAAACTACATAATTCCTCTCCCTTTAAGCACAGCTGAAACCAGCTGAAGAGTTGCTTTGGGGACAGTAAGTCTTGTTGTGTGGTGTCTCTTGCCAAAGTTTTGGCATAAGACATGCAGATCTGGGATGCTCCCCAGGCTCACACCAGCACCCTGGGGGCTGGGAATGAAGGGGAATGTGGTGACTTGGCCAAGTGTGTTTCCTGCAGCCTGGAGACCACCATGCTGCTGTTGACTGTTCATGGGCTCTGATGTTGGAGCTGGCCTCTGAGTGAGATGTTGTCCCCCAGATTTAATGGTTGGGTGTTGAGATGATCATGTAAAAGCATTGGCTCTGGTGCATGCGGGAAAGGAAAACCTGGAGTCTTCATGGATGCTGGTTAGAAATCAGCTCAACGTGCACAGAGGCAAAGGGAAATGGCCCAGGTGTCAACAGTTCTGCATTGAAATGGCTGATTCTGGACTGGCTGTGGCTGATAATGTTTTCTCAGGGCAGTGTATTGAGGGTCAAAGCTCCAGTGGCTTCTGACCAGTGTGGTTGTGCTCTCCAAGAACATGCCTTTCTGCAGGGAGAGATGAAATGCTGAAATTTTTAGCTAGCATCAGCCAGGATGAGGAAGCTGCACTTCCTTAAGAGTGGTTTTTGGAGGCTCCCTACCCACCTATCTGTGTGTGGCATTTAGACAAATAAGCACTTGCAGGGAGACAAATAAGGACTTGCAGTCGTTCACTGGGGCTTTCCAGGTCGGTTCTGCAGGAATCACCTTTTAGCCATGTTTGATGCTGTCTAACTCATTCTTTGGAAGACAAACACTCTCAGGCCTAGCCCAGATCTCTGAATTTCCTTATGCAACAAAAATCATGCATGGACAGAGGTACATGAAGATGTCAAGCAGAAAGTAATTTAAAAGTGAAAATGAAGTATTATTCTGTGAGCTAGCAAACCTTATACAGGATTCTACTTGCTGATGACAAAAATCACTTGGCCTGATCCCATGGTCTCAAGTGGAGAAGCAGCTTCATCCTGAAGTGGCTTGCTGTGCTTGAGTTCAGTTTAGTGTGTAGGTGTGCTGGCAGGAATGCAGGAGCATTGGGAGATTGCTGTGGGTTGCAGCACAGGACCGTGATTACGCAGCAGAAGTTGGCGAGGACATGGTGTTTAAGGTGCTTCCTAGTTACTCAGTGATAAAAAGACAAATACAAAGACCTTGGCTGGCTTAGGTTCCTAGTTAAAAAGTGAAAGTTTTGCAGTGGGAAGAGATATAATCAGTGTAAAAAGTTAAAAAGCATTCCTATGGACCAAGCAGTGACTTCTGCACAGCGTGGATACCAGGAATGTGCCTACACAGAATGTGCTGCACGGTCTTAGAGGAGAACATCTTTCATATTTTGGTCATGCTGATTTAGGGAGATGAGTTATTTATTTTTTATTGAAAGACTTTGTAATGTTTTAAAGCTACTTACAGATGTATTTTTGATTCAATGATTTAATTCTATAAAACTGGTAATCAAGGGCATGTGTGAAAGGAAATTTCTGGGTTTTATAGCTCAGCTGCACCTCAGCCATTAGTTGCTGTTAAAACTGCAGATCCTACTTTATTAATGAACTGGTTTTGATGTCTGCAAACATGCAGGTTCTCTGATTACAATGATCAGTCTTATCTTCAAGACTGCTGTTTAAAACAAAAATTAAAATTCAAATACATTCTTATATTCATACACCTCATCTGTTTCACAGCCAAAGCACCATCATGAAACCTGTTCAAACAAACACAGAGTGAATAGGGGTAATGTCTTGGTAAATAAAATTTTGCTACCAGAGAACAGTGGGAAGACCCCAGTCTAAATATCACCTTGGAAACAGGCACACAGACTGTGAAAGTCTAATGTAACTCTCTAGATGGTGTGCAAAATAACTTTACACATCTGGTAGAAAAAAACTAGTGAAATAAAAAGGAACAAAAGTTATGCACCACAATGGCAGGATTTGTGAACAGAACTGTAGGTAAAAATGGATGGATTCTTTTGGTTTGTTGCCACCCATGTAAATGAAAATCCGAAAAACCTGTTAATGAAAGATGTGTGATTATTGGCCTGAAAGCTGTGACAGGCTAATATAATAGCTTAAACATGAGTGAAAAGAATATTTCCATGGGGTTCGTATGAGACAGGGTGTTTTAGGAGCTTTAAGCTGCTGTAAAAAGGGCTGGAATCATTTGCTTAAATAGATCCTAATGCTTTCAGCTGCCAGGTGTGAGCTGTAGGAGATCTTGCTGTTATGTGGTGCTCTGTCATAGCTCCCAGTAATGATATACTCTATGGGCAGTGGATGGGGTTTTCTTCCCAACTATTAGTGGATATCTTCTGATTTAACAAAACTGCTTCAGTAGCGGCATAATGTGGCGGGTTTTGGTCAGTGTACTGGAGGGTTTTTATTGCTTAAACAGATTAAGATACTGTACTACAGGGCTGCTAAAACCAGCAGTTCTGCCTTAACTCTAAGCTTGCATAAATTGCAGATTTCTAGTCCTCTGTCTTCATGGGAGCACTATTCCAACATAGCTGGTAGTGGTTAAAACCATTGCATGTGTCAAAGGAAATGGGATCAACAAATGAAGTGAAAAATATGTCTCTCCTTCTAGCTCATTTGGATTGTGCCATGTGGGACCATATGTCACTTGACCTTTATTTCCTTTGGCTAAATAGGATCAGTTCTAATGAAAACAAGTTCAGAAAATAGATCAGATTGAAACACAGCTTTGGTTAAAAAAAAAAATCGACAAAATTCTTGTTTTATCTCTGAAACATTTCTGTAATTGTACCTGTGCATTTTGTAATACCTTCTTTTTTGTGGCTACATTTTTCTGCTTCATGTACATGGGAATTTGAGGTTATAGGTATATAAAGAAATACTCTGTTAGGTAACATGAATTTTGTGTGGGCAAAGAAGATGAGCAGCACTCCGTGGTTAAAATCCATGTATTTAGATTATTAAAGATGTTTCTGTTACAGGGTTATGTAGTTCGAACATCAGTTCCAGAGCTCCCAACAGTTCTGCGATCTAGTATTCAAGTTGCTCACTGCCCAAAGCTACAAGTGTGAAATGTGATGGAGCTCTGGTTTATCTCCTGAACTGTAAGAATAATAGAAAAATAAACAGACTTTCCTGGGTTTTGGAGTTTCATGGGGTTTTTTTTGAAACTAAAATGCTTGTTTTCTGTCTGGTTTTTAGCCTACTTCGTTGCACTTTTCTGTCAAAGCAATCCTTGTCTTAAAAAAAAAACCCCTGATGCTGTATTAATGATTTAAGACTCCAAAAGGGAGTGCATAACTCTGAACTCCTAAATACCTGGGTAAGTTTTGCCAATCAGTTTTGCCTAGTAGGAGAAAGTCTTTTCCAGAACAGAAATCTTGTGGTTTTCAGTCAGGGAAAGTACTGTGACAAAAGTGACAAAATGGTGTAATCCCACAGACACATCTACAGAGGCTGCATTGCCTCTGGATATGCTCTTTCCTGTCCATAAAAAGCTGGTGTGGAATTTTTCACCTGTTCTTTGGAGTGCTGTTGAGTCCAGAACAATCACACTGTTTCTGGGGGGCAGAATGCGTCTTTTGAATGCTGCGTGTTAGTGTCATTATCTGTCTTTAGTATCCCACTGAACTGCTGTGTTGTAGATGATTATGTTAATGGGATGGAACCTGTCACCAGTCATAAATACCTGCTGTTTTGGTGAAATAGATAATGCAAGTTTTTATGCAAGAACATCTCAAAGCTGTGTGTGATGCTTATGGGTTGCTTCTAAACTGGTGGGAAGCAATTGAAATGTCAACAGAACTGTGGTTAGTGGCATTTCCTTGACTCAGCAGTTGTCAGGTTAGAGTACAAAAAGGTGAAACTCGTCATCTGCCTTGCTGAAAATGTAGTGCCTTTCAAAAACCAAAATGATTCACAGCACAGTCTGAACTGGTCTGGGAGAGGCGTGATGAGCAGCAGGAAGTCCAGCGGGAGGCCAGTTCCTCCTGGTGTACCCAGGGGTCAGTGATGGGGCGAGTAGTGTTCTTCATTGCTGGCCTGGATAACATGACAGAGTGACCCCTTGGCAATTTTGCCATGGATACAAAGTTGAGAGAAGTGACTGGTGCACGAGGTGGTTTCACTGCTGTTCAGAGGGACTGGGACAGGCTGAGAAATGGGCTGACAGGAATCTCATGAAATTCAACGAGGGAAAACGCAAAGTCCTGCCTGCACCTGGGCAGGAGTAACCCCATGTACCAGCATCAGCTGGGATGCAGCTTTGCGGATAAAAGACCAGGGGGTGCCCGGTGGATGCCCAGCTGACAGTGAGCAAGCAATGTACCCTTGTGGAAAGAAGGCCAGCAGCCTCCTGGGCTGCTTTGGGAAGAGCATTGCCAGCAGACCAAGGGAGGTGACCCTTCCTGGTTGCTCAGCCCTGGTGAGTTTGCGTCTGGAGCTGTGTTCAGGACTGGGCTCCCCAGTAGCAGAGACACATACTGGTGTAGGTCCAGTGAAGAGCCATGGAGATGAAGGGATTGAAGCATCTTACACACAAGGAGAGTCTGGAAGAGCTGGGACTATTCAGCCTGCAAAAGAGGAGGCTTGGAAGGCTCTTACCCATGTGCATAATGAATGCCTGATGGTGGGAAAAGCAAAGATGATGGAAGCAGACTCTTCTCATTGGTGTTCAGTGAGGCAATAAACACGAAGCAATAAACAATGAAACAGGAAGCAGTAAACACAAATTGAAATACAGGAAATTAAACATAAGTTTGGGGTTTTTTTTTCTGTGAGAGTAATTGAATGCTTGAGGTGGTGACTCAAAGAGGCCGTGGAGTGGCCGTTCTTGGAGCTATTCAAAATTCAGCCATTCTGTGATTCTTCCTGGATACAGCCATGTGCCTAAACCCTCCTGTGAAAGGTAGCAATTGAGTAGGTGCACTAACAGCCTGAATAATCCTCTGTTACTCTGAGTAATCATCTCTACTTAGATTTACAAACAGCCCTTTATGTTCCTGAGTGACATTAGTCTATTATCCTATTGCTAATCACTCCATTTGTTAGGAAAAGAAAAACTTGGGATAAAACTTACTTCATTGGTTAGCAGTTAATGAGCATTGCAATTAGAATTCTTCTAGCAGAAGGGAACATAGCTTCATTGTACACAATACCCAATTGCAGTGACCACGTGAAATAAGAATTTCATGATATGAGCATGATGTGGAGGGAACTGTGACTGAAACATGACCCCTTTGAGTTACTGCGTGAATAGCTGCTGGAATTGCATTTATTTTCTGTGATTTGCAGCATTTTTCCCCTTGGTGCTTGCAGTCTGTTGAAGAGCCTGAAGAGGAGCAAGCACTTGTGCACAGGTTATTTCTTATTAAATTAAGCTCAAGTGTTGCAGGAGCAGTAGACTAGATGAGATCTCTTGGATTACTTAGTTTAAAACCTTCTGCAGTGGTTCACAACTGTTCTGCAAAACTGCTTTGTAGAAGGTGTGTGTTGCTGTGGTGTAACTCTTGGGTCCTTTGGCACTTCCCCCTTACCTGTCTGGGGAACTCTGCAACTTTTAGGTTAAATCTGGTTAGTTGGTATTCACAAAGTTGTCTTCTATGCTGTTCATTACCAGAAAACTTCTTAACCACTACACTTCCTTTCCTTGTGCTTGTTTCCTAATAAATTTAGTGGGGGAAGTGTATTGGGTTTACATGGCAAGATTTGCTAAAATGAACAGATTAATGTTTGCAGTTCCAGAAGAGCTCTTGTGGGAGAACTGTACAAAGATTGCCTTCAATCCCTGTTTCATGGTCTTAATATCTTCTGAATTTTAGTATGTTGCTGTGGCTGGACTAGTGCCCCGTCATTTCTCTCTTCAGATCAAGGCCAGGTTGGATGGGGCTTTGAGCAACCTGATCTAGTGGAAGGTGTCCACTGCCCGTGGCAGGGGGGTGGAAATGGATGATTTTTCAGGTCCCTTGTAACCCAGGCCATTGTGTGATTCTATGATTTACTCAGCAGTGTGAAGTAAATTAAAATTCAGGTCTCACTCTTCATTTGTTGACTTCTGATCTTTATTTTAAATGAGTCAAGAGCACAAACCCCAAAAATCTTCTTGGTCTTAAATGTCAGGTTTGAATACAGTAATTCAGAGTTAGTGTTTAAATGTGTAGAGGCTTAGTTATTTGTTCTCTACATTATCTAGGAGTGGCATGGAAGTAAAACATCTGACTCTATTCACTGCTCAGGCATTCATAGTCATCTGTGAGTTATTAATTTCATCTAGAAATTGCCTTTTCAACAGAACTTTAAAAATAATGCTAATGAGATTGGTTTTACTGTGTGTTAAATATCATTACAGATTTGAAACTTGGGCCTGAACTTTCTTTTTGTTTTTCCCTCCATTAAAAAGGACCCTTTCATTTCTCTCAGATGAGGTGTACTGCCGCTATCCAAATTACATTGGCTTTTAATAATTATTTTTTAATATAATGGCTGGATGAAAAGAGCGTTTTAGTGCATAAAAGAAATTGTCAGGAAATGCATGAGATGTACATTTTTAATGTGTTCAGAAGTTTTTAGAGAGTCTCTAAGGTTTCCTAGTTTGTGCATTATAAGCAAGTACATATACTCACCTTTTTTGGCAGAATTGATTTTACTTAGCAAACTTAGCAAAGCAAAGGCTCAAATAACTGAATAGTCAGTGAACTTGAGTAGCTTTCCACGTAGCTGAGTTGTACTGGGAGCTGAGGCTCTCCCTGTGCTTTTCTACAGCTGGGTGGCAGCATTTCTGCAGCAATTCAACTGCACCTAAATTAACTGCTCAAAGATTTTTCTTTTTTTTCATGGATCGGATGTTACGTGCCTTTTTCCTCTCAGCTGTGATTACCCTTTTTAGAGCAATATGAAACTCACCAAATATTAGTTACTTGTCTGTGATAGTGAGTCCTAATGATGCTGCTGCGAATATCAGTAGGTGCAAGATTTTACAAAATGAGCAGGACTTTGTAAAACTGCACTGCAGGGGCTCATCTACTGACCATTCTATCTCCTGCTGCTTGGTGTCCTCCCTTACAGTCACACTCTGTGTTCAGGATTCCGAGTCAAGCACCAGTTTGCTTCATTTATTCACACCTCTGAAGATGAATTCCAGCAGACTGCCTCAATGGTCTGAACTGATATGGTTTCCCCAATGCATTTTCCATTTATATATGCCTACTGCTCACCTACATTAGTAAATTAAATCTTTATGTTCATGCTGAATTTTGCAAGTTTAAACTTTAAGCCGTTGGTTTTTTATTATTATTTGCATCAGAAGGAAAAATGCCCCACCATCATATTTACTTGTGAAATTACCATAGGACAATCATATATTCTTTCAATATCCCTTAAGCTTTTATGCCCCTCATTGAAAAGTGTGCTTTTCCAGGTTGTTTTTATATCTGTCCTTTGAATTCATTCCTGTGTTATTCTGCCCTTTGTGCAACTCATTTTCTGAAAGGATGTGGTTTTCCAGTGGGATTTTACTAGGGTTATATACATAATCACTGCCATTACCCAGATTTTAACAGTTATTCTCCATTTTATGAAGGGTGCTCCAGACATGCCCTGACATCAGGCTGAGCAAGTTACTGTGTCTGCGTGCTGTAATCCTGCCACCACTACCTGGAGCTTGGCTGTATTAAAACAGGTTTAGATGGATCCTGACTAGTCTGTAGGCAATTCACATGGTCCTGTATCATTTATTACCTGTCTTCCTTTTTACAGTGCTGAACTTTGTGTTAGCTGCAAGCTTTATTAGCGAAGATTTTATATTGCTCATAAAAATATTCAACAGCACTTGATCAAGACTGGTCCAGTGCCCACCCACCCTCTGGGTGAAGAAGCTGAAGCCCTGGCTCTGGCACCTGTCCTGTAACCATTTGTTGGCTTGGCAGATTGGACTGACCCTTTCAAACCCCTTCCCTTTGACTGGGAGGAGTGTGAAAAGGCTACCTGCACTCCAGAGTAATTTACTGCTGCTCCCAGAGCTCTGTAATCCTTCTTGATACCTCTCAGACTGCATCTGGTGCCACCATTATATGGAATTAAATCTAACAGTTTGAAGAAATTCAAATATATGTCAAGATAGCTTGATCTACCAGATGAGTAATTTTGTCAGCTTTACAGGTTTGTTTGAGAAGACTTAGAAAGGCGTGGAAAGATTATGAAACCTTGTTGACTGTAATTATTTACATTTTAGCTTCTAATTATTTTTTGTTATGAGATTCACAGTAACTGTTCTGTAGACTAATACATTATACAGACTGTATCTCCACGGGTGTCCTTCTTGCCATTTTTACATCTTAAAACTACCCAGGGAGTTCTTCAAGACTTGTGGAATTCCACAGTTTACTGGACTTATTAAACATTGGAATTTCACTGAATTGCAGAGTATGCTGGTTGGAAGGGACTCACAAAGATCATCGAGGCCAACTCCGGGTCTTGCACAGAACATCCCCGAGAGTCACACCCTGTGCCTGAGAGCATTGTCCGACCACTGGTGCTGTGACCACTGCCCTGGGGAGCCCATTCCAATGCCCAACCACCCTCTGGGTGAAGAACCTGTCCCTCATATGCAACCTAAACCTCCCCTGACACAGCTTCAGCCATTCCCTCGGGTCCTGTCATGGGTCACCACAGAGAAGGGATCAGTGTCTGCCCCTCCTCTTCCTCCCATGAGCAACTTGAAGCTGCAATGAGCTCTGTCCTCAGTCTCTTCTCCAGGCTGGACAGACCAAGTGACCTCAACTGCTCCTCACAAGGCTTCCCCTTAAGGCCCTTCACCATCCTTGTGGCATCCTTCGGATGCTCTCTAACAGCTTAATGTCTTTTTTTTTATATTGTGGCACCCCAAACTGCCCCAGCAGTTTGAGGTGAAGCCACCCCAGTGAGAGCAGAGCAGGACAATCCCCTCCCTTGGCGATGCTGTGCCTGGTGCACCCCAGGACACGGATATCCCTCCAGGCTGCCAGGGCACTGCTGACTCATATCCAATTTAGAAGCCTTCTCTGTTTATCTGAGCGCTGCTTTACAGATTCATAGATGCAAATCTTTCAGATGTGCCAGTTGGAAAATGCAGAGTCTAAATGGGTTCTTCCTTCTGTCACAGACAGTAATCTTTGTATTGCTGTGTGACAGACAGGACACACGTCTGTTTAAAAAAATAGTCTGCAACTATCTACTGTACTTTTCCTTTGTTTATATCTTTGTTTAGGATTTCATGCTGCATTTAGCAATAATCTGTCTTTAGATTAATTTTGTTCTCACTGCATTTTAAAATGCTTAATTTCCCTTAAATGCACCAGTTTTTTCTCTAACCATACTGGCTATTGGTTTGCTTTTATTTCCTTCCTTTTAAGTCCTTCTATAGGTCACATATGTTTGAACTCTTGTTTGGCACTGGTAGTTTTCCACCATACTTAATGGGTTTTATGTTTCCTTTGCCATTTGAACATCATCTGGCAGAAAGATTGAGTTGCCAATTTCTCTCTTTGCATTAGTGTGTTCATGGCTTTCTAACCCATTTCCTATTTTTGTTGTGTCTTTTTATGGAAAATAAATGACTATTAATGCACTTTAGAAAAATACTGAATATCCACAACAAAACTGCTCAGCTGTCCTAAAAAAATATATTTCTCTTGCACACAGACATATGATTTATTTTTTCTTTTACTAATCCAGAAGGCTTTCAATTAAAATGGCTTAGCTGAAGTAATTAGGATTTGTTGCTGTCAGCACAGATAAACTTGATAAAGAAAGAGACTAAATTATCTCGTAGGGTTTTGTCTTGACTGTTTTTGTTAGCAAGTGTAGATAAATAGCTTGGAGCTTTAATTGCTGAAAAGCCAGTTAGTGGCTTCAAGTTACTGCTGAATGCTGGCACCATTTGTACAATATTTAATACGCTACAAAGCACTGTCTTCTCTGTGATACGGTGGCCATCCCATGGCCTGTGGCTCAAGACAGGATACTTTGAATAATTGTTGACTTAAATGTCTTAGAGTGAACCTTTTGCTCTGTTCCCACACTGTGAATATGATTCTTTCTGTCTTGACAAGCCCAAATTTCTGTTGCCTTTTCCTCTGCCAGGCTGGCAGCTCAGAGGTGCCCTCTGCTCCAGCTGCTTGCCAGTCACTCCACTGCAGAGCAGCTTTTCCTCTGTGCAATGGGTAACTCCTTTAACTCTCCTGACTGCAGTGAGGTGCTGGGCGCCTGCAGGGCTTGCTGTGTCCATAAATGCACCTTGGTTCCTGAGTGTGCTGGGACCCCATGCCACGGCAGCTGCAGGTTTCCCTGGGTTGGCTGTGTGTGGTTTCATGGATCAGTTTGTAAATTCATGGCATTGCAGGTCATCAGGAAGGTGCCTGGCACAGACTTGGAAAGGTGATGATGGCCCCTGTGGACTCCTGAGTAGCAGCCAGCTGGTGTGTTACAGAATGGACAGGAGGGAGCCATGGGAGCACTGGGCATTGTGGCCAGACTGCATTTGCAGGCCAGTGGGAACAGATACAGTGTGGAATAACTGCCCAGAGCTTGATGTCCATGCTTTGTGAATTTCAGATTGTCTGAAAATTGTATGGGTGTGATTGTGATTGTATGGGTTGGTTTTTGTAAAAATGTTTAAATTTTTAAAAAAAATTTTTTAAACTTCAGATTAGCTCTAGCCTGGTTTTGTGATGCAGCTGGAGTGAATTTCTAGGCCATGTTCAGCTGAAAGGGATTCAATTCCCATGCTCTGAGATGCTACATTGTGCATTAGGAGCACTCTGGAGTGGGGTGTTTGTGAGATTCACTTCAGAAGTGCACTCCTGTGTCCAATGAAGCACAAAGGTGTTCCCAGAAAAGTTCCTTGGCACTGCTGCAGTGTGCATGATTGCCAGGACTAATTCTCAGGCTGCAATAGATATCTCTAGTACCTCTGCGTGGCAATTATTGTGAAGTACTGAGACTGTTCTGAAGCTTTTTCTGTCAGGTCCAAGTTAAATTGGAGTTTGTATTTGGTTGTTATTGTTCGAGTTCAGGAAACCAAATTGCAGGAATATAACGTATCTGGTTGTTGGATGAAAGTTCCCCAATCGCTAAATCCATAGCAATTTATCTGCCTAAAACCATAAATGCTTCATAGACATCCTATACATCTTATAGTCCTACTCCTATACAGGATCATATCCACCATTCTTTTATAAAACACCTTAGCTCCCAGCCCTGCACACCAAGTAATGCATTATTCACAGGCAGAGTGATTGTATGACTATAGAACTGAGGATGCAATGGATCCTTTACACAAATGTTATTTCTTGTTTCCTTTTCTGTAGCAAATGAGTCCTTGCCTTCAGGAGTGTGTGAGAACTGCAAGAGGCAGGCAGGGGTAATGGTGCAATAAATTGTCCCTAGAGTCCTCAGTCCAAGACTGGCTCATGCTTATAATTCACCATCAGAGCTGCCATCGTGCTGTAAACATGAGCCCTGGGTTCTGGTCACGTGCTGGATTAACCTTAACTGGCTGCCACACACTCACCCAGCCCCTTTCTCACTCACCCTCCTCAACAGTGCAGGGGGGAGGAAGAAGTTGAAGCAGCTCGTGGGTCAAGGTAAAGACAGGGAGGTCACTCACCAGTTGCTATAATAGCAATTACTATTTCTGCTCCTTAATTGAGGGAAGTGATGGAATAGATATAGAATATTTTACTGAAGAATTGGAGGCTGAAACTATCAATATTCTCAGTGGTTTGCAAATGTTTTAAGTTGACTACATCACGTAATCCTAACCCAAATATGAAAAATCTAGATTCCTTTATTGAATAAAGGATTTCTTATCCTTAAATGAAAGGACTTAATTAAAGTCCCAAAAAGGGCTATTTATCCATAAATAACAGGGCAGATGCCTGGTGCTTCCTGCACCCTTTATGCAAGGGAGGATCTTGCTGAGGGCAGGGCTCTGAATCAGTGATGTTTTGCCTTTCAGAGTTGCTCAGTCTTGGATATTTGGAAAGTTTTTACTGATAAATATTTTTCTTGTTTAAACTTTTTGTCCTGTTTCTGATACAGCTTTCACTGTTGTCACAGGCTCTTTATGCACTGACTTCTGTTATGAGATATCTCATAGTGAAGTCTTGGAAGTACCACTGGGCAATCCCAGTTCTCAAACTGACCACTTCAGTTTAATGGGAGATGCACTTTATCTCATCGACTTTCCAAACTTGTCTTGAATTCCAGACTGCTACAGGATGTCCTTGCATCTCTATATGAGTAATTTCAAAGAAGTAAAGAGTAAGTAGGAGTTCCTCTTGCTGACAATTTAAAAATCAAGGTGGTAAATTTTATTTTAGTGAAATTGTTACAGAACTAGAATAAATTTACAGGGGGAAAAAAACCCATCAAACAAAAGCAGCTGTTCTGCAGAGTATATGCCTGTCATTAAGCTGTTACCTCACATTGTTTCTCTGCAGCACCTTCTGGCAGCATCTAAGTCCTCTGCTTTTGGGGCTCTGTCTTTTAAAATGTATTCTGCTCTGGTACCCCTCTCTAATTGCACTTGAATGTTATCAGGATGCTGTTGAGCGCTAATGAGTCTTCAAAGAAGTATGTAGGGACTTTCACTTCCCTTTTGTTCATGCTAATTAAGTTAGGGAAATTTTATATTGTGCCTTGATTAATTCAGGGAATTTGTAGGAATGCAAATGAACATCGTTTATCTGGGGCTGAGTTATCTTTTGATATGCAAACACACTTTGATATGCTGATTTTCATTAACACTATTACCTTCCTCTTCGGGGAGGACTTTGAATTACAATTACAATTCCATCCAACTCCTCTCTGCACAGAAGTTGTGACTTCAGCTGCTCATGTCATATAATTGTATACAAATTCCAGAGTGTGGAAGTTACCTGAACAAATTTCTTCTTAGTTTAGCAATATCAGGAATTTAATCTTGTTTTCTCTAAGTCCAACTGTGATCTGTACTAATTAAACAGATGACCAATGTGGTTCTGTATTCTTCCACAGCTATCATGATCCCAGGATACACAGAAATGACCTCCATTCTAGACCTTGATCTTGGCTGGTTTTACTCAATTATGCCTAAGTCTAAATCTTTTTTAGGGGAGTCTTTGAATAAAATAGTCTATATACCTATATTAGTATTAGAATAAACAGTTTTATAAATTCTATATTTAGCATATATTTTTTAAAAATGTATTGTTGGGAGCTCCTAAGGGATCTGTTAACTGTTTTTTCTGAACAGATAAGATAGAATTTATATATTAAAAATATGCAGTCAGATTCTTTGTAGCTTCTTTGCATGTGCATGGTGCTTCTCACTGAAAACACATATGGAGGGCTGTTCATGATGCTATTTTTATTCCTGGTTTGTCTCTTAGTATATGTTGAGTGTTCTGCTATAGAGCACAGAGCTGGATAATGTGTTCAAGTGTTGTGAATATAATAAAGAAGGATCCCTTAAAGCTTTTGCTTTCTAATTACATTCTGTTTTAGCCCACAATGTGTCCAGACATCTCTTCCTTATTCTGAAAGACACCCTAAACACTAGAAAGTGCCAAGCAAATTAAAGCACCCCATCTAAGTAAACAACCACATGGCAGAGTCCATATGTTCTAAAATTAGGCATACCTATGTTTAAAACAATATATTAATTCTGCTGCTAGAAAGGGAAATCAAACCAATTCCTTTATGTGGAAAGAATCATGTTGCATTTTGAGTGAATATTAGCATATTAATCACTTCTGGTGATATTTTTCAATTTAGTCTTTTGAAGTAAACCCTGGAAGAGTATTTGCTTTAAAATACTTGTATCACAGACTTTAAATGCAAGCTGCTTTCAGTGATGCTGATGTACCTTTTAAGCTGTCTCAAGTTAATGCGCTGCCCCCAAATGAACTCTGCATTTTGTATGAGAAAGTGAAATCCAAGCTTTGTGTGCTTTATGGAGGTGACCTGCTACAGATTATGCTTGGGGACATGCATGGTTCCCCCAACATTCCTCTCTGCTGCCCTTCAGTCCTGCTGTTCTATGTCCTTGCTGGCCCCAGGAAGGGTTTCCTGCATTTATAGGGAGCAAAACTGCTGACCCAGGGACCCAAACTGCTGACCCAGGGACCCAAGGCAGAGGCTGAGTCTCCTTGTGTTTCTGGGGCTTTGTGATAAGGCTCATGAGGTGATGCCACTCACTGTGTGTTCTAAGGAAGATGCTGCATCTTCTAAGAATTAGGGCTTAGTTACATCTGGGGTGTGGACATTTCCCAGAGAATGAATCTGAGCCAAACCTCACTGATTTTAACTCAAGGAAGTGAGAATTATGAACTTGAGCAATTATTTTGGCCAATTTTGGAGTTAGGAAGGGTGTTAGATTTGGATTTAGTTTATTCTCATTTATTTAGGAAGGCGATTTTCTGGCTGTAGGACAGGTAAATCCAGTGAAGAGCAAGGCAAGTTCGGTCAGAACAGCTGATGCCAGTGAACAAGATGTGTGTCCTGGGGTTAGCAAAAACCTGCCCAATACACTTCAAAAATCTAAACATGTACCTGCCTCGAAGCCTCAGCAAAATGCATGGAGAAATATTTTGTGAGAGTTTTTTTGACAAGTTCTATTTCTGTGACTTCAATGAACAGAATCTACCTTTCACGAGCAGGCATTCTAGTGCCCTGCTGCCCCTTTTCCTTTCTTGTGTTAATATTCAGCTTTGAAGTAGGAGAAGTCTTGAAAGGCTTAATTTTTTCAAAACACATATACCTTTGAAGTGAAGTAGCATATATATCTGCTTGGCTGACTTGGTGCAAAGTTTTCTCATCCTGAACTGTGCCTCTGTTGTCACGGTGCTGGCCAAGGTCAGCCAGCAGTAACTGTGGTGCCAAGGTCTTTCCTCTGGCAGCTCTTAGTTTCAGGAGGAAATCTGACATTCTGAGCAGATGCTGGGCAGAAACCTAAGTAGCAGAGTAGTGGTTTATGCTGGGAAAATGCGATTCAGAGAAGTGGTTAACTAAAATCTCATGGAAATGGGGAAAGAATGATATTGTGGTTTGTCCTCTGATGGCACTTAAAACCCCAAACTGAAAGCTCGGATGTTTGTCCTGAGCTGCTGATATATTTGTGTATGGTGTTTGTGTGGCAAGGTCTTTTGGTAGTGGGGGGGTTTACAGGGGTGACTTCAGTGAGAAGCTGCTGGAAGCTTCCCCTGTGTCCCATTCTGTATTCTGCTCTGTGTGTATTAATTCAGGGCAAGTAAGGAATAACCCACTCATGGGTTACTGAGTCTTACTTTTGTGAGTAACTCCTGCCTTCCCAAGACTTTGGAAAGGAGTTGAGGGTTCTGTGCTTGGCAGGGGGCAAACAGGGAAACATCTGCTCTGCTCTCTCAAATGGGTGATGCTGTCATGAAAAATGCCATTACAAAAATATTGGTCACACTCTGACACATCTCCCTTCAGAACTGTCTAAGTTTCTAAGATAATGACTCACAAAGAGTGCTTTATTGCTACGTTTGAACTTCAAGCATACCTTCTAAAATGAAATCGTTTCTGCAAACAATTTCATTTAAGAATTCCTTCTTAAAATGGTAAGACATCATCTGTAAATTGACAGATTCACTGAGCAGGCAAAGCAGTCACAGAGAGCAGCACAGAGGCACCCCAGTGTTCATATTGCACCCAGTCACTTCAATCACACTGGTGTAAACCACAAGAATTGCTTGAAATAACGTGGAGCTGTTATTCAAAAAGCAGTTCATCCCACAACTGAATACCTCTCCAAATATTCTTTTGCAAAGCAATAGCATGATATGAAGCAAGAAATACTCACTGGAAAGCAATGAACTTTTAATGTCATTTTATTTTCAGCAAGCATTTCAGCTTCTTCTTAAGTATGTACAGAATGACAGATTGTTTACTTCTGTTTGACATACTGTATTTTTCATTTTAAGTTTGCTTTGTAACACAATGCTGTAAATGCAATGAATGACTCAGTCAACCTATACTTTCTAAAAGCTTTTTAGCATATTTAATCATTGTCTGTTTGGAGGTAGCACAGTTTATGTGCTAAAATGCTTGTGTTGTGATATAAATTATGCTAAGAGGAAAAGTACAGTGGTTGAAGCAATCAGACTAAAAGTTAATCTATGTAGTGAGTGCTCTGCAGAAAGTAAAGAACCATTTGTTTGTGGAATATTTATGTGATCATATCAAAATGATCCTTTCCCTTCTTGCTGAGAGCAGCCAGCAGTACATTTCTCATGAGGTGATTTTCCAAGTGCCCAACAGAGATGATCAAAACTGAAGCCCAGCTCTGTTTTCACCACCTCTTTCTTCCTGTGTATTTTGTTTCTTAGTTAAAAGAAAGGCACATTCAGTGCTAGTGATAAGAGCTGGGATTAACACTCAAAGCCAGCCAGGCAGAGCTGAGTTTCTCAGCTTGAGCCGGAGGTAAGTATGCAAAGGTGCTTCTGGCTCTGCCACTGCTCTGGTGAGAGTGACTCTGACCACTCTTTTTATTCCTCATGTTTTAAGCTGCTGCAGCAAAGTGAGCACACAGTTACGGTGTGAGTAAAATCCTTTGAGAACTGGGTTCTTTTACCCTATGTCCCTGTTATATCCTATAAAATGTGCCAGGAATCAGAATTTAATCTAAGATATCTCTTGTGTCTTCATCTAGTTATTCATTAATTGGTCTAGCCTGCCAACTGGATGCTCAGCCACACTGGCAGCTTTTTTAACAAGCATGATTATCCACCAAGGACTAGATAGAAATTGCCAAATAATTTCATAGTATTTGCTGATTAGCCAACTGCTTAACATGTCTTTCCTCATGATTGAAATTACTGTGGTGCTGGTGGTAGTATACAAACTTCTGTGGAATAGTGAAGATCACTGCCAGAACTGCTTGGATTTGATCTGCTGTGCTGTAGACAACAGCACTGAACTAAAAAATATTTGTTTGATGAATAGCACAAATATGGTTTTTTGCTGCATAATGTTTACTACTTGTTTAGCTTCAGCTGAATTATGTCAGTGAAATTTGAAGTGAAGAGAAAGAAATATTTGAATTCAGCCCCAGTTCTAAAGCCAGTGTAGGTGCTTCTGGGTTTGAATGGGTAACCCCTCTTGGTTGGCAAGAATTTACGTAGTTATGGAGGAAAAAACCTCTGTGGTCAAACGCAGTGTTATAGTAAGCAATGTTCCAGCCTCATTTTCTTCTAGTTTATCCCAAAACAATCCTTAAGCATAATCATCCAAAAGTGTTTGTGCACTTGTAAAAGTGTTTTGTATACTCTACAGTGAGTAAAGAAACAGATTTTCTTTTCTGTTATGTGCAAGAAGGTTAAGTATTTAAGGGAATACTTGGTTATGATAGTGAGTATACCAAATGGGGTTATTTAAAAAATGTCGTGATTGAGAAGCAGATAACTGATACCACTTACACATTTATATCAGAGAATTCAGGTGAGATGAAGATTTTCTAGAACTGGCAGGTTGTAATGGATGCGAGGAAAATCACATTTGATTGCACTACATCCCACATTTATGGAGTAAAGTGCAGAAGAGAAGTGTTTGTTCATTCCTCCTCTAATGGGAGTTGGCTGAGGGGGTGCACTGATGTTTGGCTGGTGTGGTTTGGCTTTTTGTTCACTTCTGAAACTCTTCCTAGAGCTTTTCTGTAGCTTTTCTGTTTGTCAGAGCAGTCAATGGCTTTAAAAGTCTGTGTGCTGTCTCCCTGAGCCTTAGGGAGCCACAGTGTGTTGTTTGTTCCTAATACCTCCTGTCTGCATTCAGGACCTGATGCTCTTATCTCCAAAATCAAAGCCAGATTGCATTTACTTTCAAGGAAACAGAATATGGTTCTGCTTTGTGTGGTTTTTAGTAATACACAATGTCTGAAGCCAAATGCATGTGCAGTATCTTCACACAGGCAAATGAGATTCAAACATAGATTGCACTGCAAACCGGACAGCTCTGACTAGGAGATGAAATACAGGTAATCTCTTCTGGCTTCCCCTGAAAAGTGAAATTACTATTCCCTACTTAACAGGCATCAGCTGAAGAGCAACCGGAACAAAAGAATTTTTATTCCTGTCTAAAACAGAGAATTATTGTCAGGCTTTTGTGATCATCATGAGAATCTGTTTTATAGAACAGTACAGCTGTCTAGATGATACACTTAGATCTCCTGCTGAGTTTTTTAAAGGAAAGGATTATTTCCTTTTTCCATTATCGACTTTTTCTTTTTTACAGACAATATTTATTTTCTTTCTGGTTTTTTGACTCTATTGCAGATGTTAATCGTTTAATTCTGACCTCACTTAATCTGGTTTTACACAATATGGAGTAGATTTGGTCTCAGTTTACAGCTGAGATAGAAACTCATTGTTTCTTTGGATAAGAATGAGCATGTTGGGATCTGTGATAGAGCCTATTGAAAAATCTGAATGCAGCACCAGCCATTAAAGCAGCTGCAAAATTCATTCACGCTAATCTGTGAGAAGACCTGTCAGAGGCTTCAGTTGTCACTGAACTTGTTTGAATCATATCAGAAAGTCAGAAGCCTTTCTGAGTGCTGTGGCAGACTGTGGGATAGAACTACTGCTGCTGAACCAGTTCCTGTAACTTGGAAACAAAGCAGAAACATAACCAGTCCACAACTGCAGTTTGTTTACTGATCAAAACTTATTTTTGATGTTTTAAGTGAACATCTTGTTGCTGGCAATTTGGCTTAACTTACAGTGAGTTGTAATTGGGCTCCTCAGGGGAATCTGATGTTCTACATGTTGAGTGGTAAAAATATTTTCAGAGAGCTTTTATGACAGCACTGGAACTTTAATAGTTTGTTCAGTCCTGGAAACAGGAGGGAACTACTGACACATGCAGTCATGTTCTCTGGTGCAATATTTCACAGGAAAGCAAGAGCTTCTACTGACTTTTATATGTGAAGTAGTTTAAATGTTGAGAAACTATAACAGTGTCTGCAAAACCTGCTTTTAACTTTATCCAGTTTCATGAAAGGGAGCATTGCCAACTGTCCCCACTTTGTGAAGTTTGGTTGAAAAGAAAATATTCTGTTAGTTTCCATGAGAGCCCAAAACAGTTTTTGAAAACCTGCCTGTCTTCTCTGTTCAGAGAGAGGATTCATTGCTATTGACTCTGCTCCTGATGTGGATAAAAATCAGTTCTCGAAGCCTTTGTGAGTTGCCTTCAGACTCTGGAACTGCTGATTGAGTCCCAGTGTTGCAGACAAAACTCCATTTTCCTCTGCTTTTTCCGCTGTCGCAATGTTCGTTCCCCAGGTTTAGTCCTGGTGCCTTTTTCCCTGTGGATAAAATTTAAAAATTGGCATTCTTGTGAGCCAAGGACCTTGATAGCACATGTTTTAGATAGTTTAGCCAAATCTTGCCTCCTCTGCTTATAAATTTTGAAAAGATTTTGACTAGTAGAGAATATCTGATTCTCTCAAAAGCCATAAATGCAAGATATTGTGGACTTTTCATTACCTTTTAAGAATTATGAGCAACATCTGATGATTTTGTTTCTGAAACCCTGCCTGATGATCACTTGCAGACTGGGGTTCTTAGACACTTGCACTACATTTCTGTGCCAGTTTCATCTTTTCTCACATTACTGCCAAATTTTTCTTGATCATAAAAAGTCCTTTAAAATCTGGCAACGAATCTTCTTTGTTCCTGTTTCCAAGCTTAAATCAAACTCAGAAAGGTAATTTTTTTTTTTTTTTAAGTAATGACACTGGCATTAGTCTTTAAAAATTAATTGCTAAGGACTGGTTTAACTTGAACCTGATTTTTCTCTCCTTGCTTCTTCACATGGAGCTCTGTTAAGGCAAACTCTTCTTGTAACAAAAATCCTATGGCAGAAGATAAGAGAGCATATGCAGGAATCATTACAGAATATATCCAAACCAGTCAGTTATTTTAGTCATGCTATAGTGCAGTTTTTTGAGGAAAGAAAACAGTCTAGAATCTTAAAATGAATGACTTGTGATTTTTCCTTAAGTGCATCTGAGTTTGAGAGTTTCTCTAGGGTAGTTTCAGGTTAGGTGTCAGCACAACAGGACTCTCCATAATGCAACATGAGTTGAAATGGTGTCTAGATCAGACCTGTAGGTCTCTCCATTGGTAGTTGAGCAGGTACAGAGGAATCTGAATGTCTGGGAAGGTTCCTGTGTGTATTTTAGTGCAATCATTCCGGTTTTAGTTCTGAGGTGGTAAGTTCAAGTTTTTAAAACCAGTTCTGTAAAATTCAAAGATGGAGAATAGATTTCCCCCAGGAACGTCACGAGAGTTAATGAATCTTGCTATAAAAACGAGGATGGCGTTCACATGCTATGTTAAAGCAATGTAATAAGGGGGATTTTGTTATAACTGTAAACTCTTGGTAGGTGGTTTTACCTCAGGGCAGAAAGTTAAAACTGAAGCGAGACAAATGATCTTTGTTTGCTACAAAGGGGTTTGAAGACAAACGCCCCAAAAGAAAGGATAGCAAAGTTATATTGTAGAATGAATGGTTTCACCAGCTTACTCTAAAGCCTGTTTTAGGCTTTAGAGCCTTGTGTGTATTTTGCTTTTTTTATGCCATCTGAAATTTTACAGACGCGTTTTCCCCCACTCACCAGTTTAACCCCCTACTATGGACTTGCTGTTGGACTCTGAGAGCAGAGCAGTGGCACCATGGGCCAGCAGCAGTAGCTAAGGCTCCTGCAGAATTTTCTCTCTAGCTCACTCTCCAGTGGATTTACACATTTTTCTCAGTCATGAATTTAATTTCCTCCCCATCCTCATAACTTGCCTGTAGAGGATGACAGTGTTCAAGTGGACTTGAAAAGCAGGAGGAAAACACATCCCTCCACTGCCTTACAAGCTCATATTACCCTGATGTCACTTGAAATGATCACACCTCTGAATAAAATTTTGATGGATATCTTTGTATCACCAACTTAACGACTTCACATTAGGTTATTAGTCTTCAGGTTTTGACAGGACTGTGAATGTATTTTACAGTTCTCATTTGTGCTGGCATCTCTGGGGTCCCATGTAATGTCCACAGAAATCAATAAAAAGACTTTTGTTAGTTCTTGCTGTTGCGTTTGGATTCCTACACTTGAGGACACAAAAAATATTTTTAGGCCTCAGGATTTCTTGTTTTTAGGATTTTATAATATAGGGGTTGTCACATGAGATAAAAGCAAGGTTCCCCTGTCTCTGCACTCTGTCTCTAGTAATAGTCAGGACCAGCTTTTTGAAGGGAGAACATGGGAAACATTGCTGGAGCAATAAAAGAAGAGCTTCCCCCAGAGGATTTTGCTTCCTCCTTCCATCTGTGAGAAGCTGAATAAAGACTTGAAGCGGGAGAATTTACACTCCTCAAAGTTTTAAATATTATGATTAAAAATAATTTTTTCTCATCTAACCAGAGATAATTTGCCCTCCACTTTTCCCCTGCTGTTAATTAAATCCTCTTCATCTGTCAATAACAAAATATGAGTTTTTCTTAGTATCCCATATAAATGGTTAAATCTATTTATTTTATACAATGTCCTAAATTCTGCACCATCACATGCATTTGTATCTCACTTGTTTTGTTATGCATACTTTCCTTCCTCTTTTTTTTTTTTGGCTATGTATTTTTCATAGGCACATTTTTTATACCTTTTTAGTTTATATTTACAGAGCTTAGCAAATCACAACATGTTTCATGCAATCTGTCTCTGCTTCTGCTAGAGAGCAGTTACTGATTTGATAAGAAGCCAGCACTTTTAAGGTGGGTGATAAAGTTGGGCTCTTAAATCTATATATAAATGGGGTTTATATATACTTTTTTATAGGTTGTCTAGTTTCTAAGATACTTGCACTATTCTGTTGGTTTAATGGTAGCTGTTGATATAAGGAAGTTGAAGTTCTTCCTGGGTCTTGTGGGGCTTGATCTAGAACATCAGAACAAAAATGCCTGCCCTTGGTTTTCACATGGCTGTGCTTGAGCAGACAACGTGGGGCATTCTCACAAGCAAGGGACAGCTTGCAGCTCAGTCTGTGTGCCAGTGCAGTAGCTATTCTTCATGGAAATCAATTGATGGATTAGTGTCCTGCAAGGAAAAGGAGGAAATTAATTATATGCTGCTTTGTATTTCCAGTAACTGATCTGTAAGAGTGACCCCGATTCCCCGTGTGCATAATGGCTCAGTTTCACTGATAAACCTAATGAAAGCTGACGAAGGTATGATTCAGAGTTGTCATTTTTATGCCTTAGAGGATGCTGATGGGAACCCAGTGGTGGAAATGAGAAGAAGTAAATTGTACATAAGTCACTGTCCTGGTCACTGTGGTGGGCTTCAACAGCCCACCACAGAGTTCCCTGCCAGGCTGCTGCTTCTCTCTGCATAGACCCTCTCCTGTCAGATGCTCGAGCCATGGGAATGTGCTGATCGTCTCTTCCCTCCCTGCTGTCTGTAGTCCCCTCCTGTGTGGCACTTGCTGCCTGTGCTGCCAGCTAGCCAGCAGCTGCCTGGAGAGGGGCCAGTTTTTACATTACTGCAGGCTGTTGTATATTTTGGGCGTATCCACTCTGTGCCTACGTGTCATAGAATCATGGAATAGTTTGAGTTGGAAGGGCTTTTCAAAGGTCTCTAATGCACATCAAAGAGATGGCTTTTTGGTTTCATGTAAATCAAATAAAGTGTAAGGGTTGAGACTTAAAAATTAAGTCTTTTTTAATCACGTAAGAATTGACCACACAAAATTGAACTGAAGGTTGATCTAGCCCAATAGCTTGTGTTTTTTTGATGGCAAACAAAAAAAAAGGTTGCTTGGGAAAGAGTCTAAAAACAGGGCAATGGTGGAGTGGGACTCCCTCAAGAACACCTTCCCTGTCCCTAGAGATTTGTGGCAACTTAATGGGTAGCCTCTTTCTATTTTTTTGATGGGAAATTTGGTGAGGTGCCACACACAGAGGACTGTGCTTAACAGGGAACCTCATCATTGAGATTGATTGTGAGTACATCAATATTCTGGCACTGGTATTTCTTACTATCAAAGGAAGACCCTGTCTGATAAAACAAGGTGTGATTGCTTGATTTACAGAAAATTGATTTCTGTCTCAGAGAAACCTCGACTCATGTTTTTCAGCTTGTTCAGAACACATACATAGTTACTTTCTTTTATCTTGTTACATGCCATGCAATTAAAAAAGAGTGGACTTTTCTAAAGGAGGAAAAAGTTGATCAGAAGAGCCTGAGAGTGCTATTACAAGACAGAAAATGATACTCTGATCATGTTTTGACTTTTTTTTTTTTTTTCACATTTGGACATCGAATTTAACAACCTCTTGACTTTTTCTTCTTAATCAGGACTACAGATTTTTTTTCTTGTTCAATTAAAATAATTTCTTGGAGCTACATGGCTTCAGAAAGGTCATGTTGTAGAGCCTTATGCAGAACAACTGTCAGTTGATTCTCCATTCATTAACTCTGCAGAAGAACTTTTTTCTTTTAAGATAAGAAAGAAGTCAGTGGCACAAAGTTGTTTCCCTTGCCTTCTGATTCCAAATTTGTTTTGCCCACAGTCTGCAGCTTGTAGCATTTTCGCCATGCCATCTCTGTGATATGTTCTTTTTTTTTTTTGGTTTGTGTCAGAAAAACGTTTCAAGTAGTCTTGACATCTCCATCACAAAGGTTTCTCCTTCAGTCCAAGCTCCTTCAGGAGTTAGTTTTCACTTCTGTGTCACCACTGGACAATGCATTCATGGTTTCAGGAGCAGCAATCCCACCCCACTTTCCTTCCCATGGCCAGATTTCCTGGAGAGGTTGGGTGATGCTGGGTCACTTGTGTTCCTGCCTGAGCTACAACCCTGGGAGTACAAGGGAGACTCATGACTTTGTTGCCTCAGATCCTCAGGAGCTGTTCTTTACCCAGCTTTCTGTGGTATTTTAATTTAGGGCTTAGCCCTATTCAGTCCCAGATATGAGATCTTTATAGGAAATACTTACCTTTCATTTGCTTTGAATGTGTCAAAATGATGATGTCCAATGTAAATCCATGGAAGCTTTTAGACTTGGGAGGGTGAACCAGGCACAAATATTTAGCCTATGGCCTTTTCACAAGCAGATTTAAAAATAAAAATTGATTTACTAGGTTTTTTACAAGAATATGAAACATGGCTTTTGCTTTTAACCTCTCTTGGTCAGGATTTTTTCATTATTAGATTAATTCACTTTAGAATTTTATAACATGGCAAAACAATGTATGACTAGAACATTTAGTTTTCAAATTTAACTCTCACAGGGAATTAATGAGCAAAGGCCTCAGCAGAGCTATGAATCTGTTTATTTTTGCAAGGTAATAGGAAGAGCTGTCAATATTTTTGCTGTGCTTGTGCAGTTTTGATTAGCAGCTTTCAGATGTGGATGAAGTTGACAATAATAGTTTCTGCCTTTTGCCAAGTTTTTGCCCAGGTTTATTTGGCTCTACCTCTAATCCAAAGCAAATGGAAATTTTCAAATACAAAATATGTCAGATCAAATCACTGGGAAACGTGTAATTTTACATGAAGGAAAACCTACTGTGACAAATGTCATCAGTAAAATGATACAATATGGATAAAATGGTGTCAATATGTAAAATAACAGTATTTACTAAAATGTAATGGGTTGGTATTCTTTGGCTTGACCGCAAACATTTTTCATATTATTTCCCTTGATTCGTTGCAGTAAGGGTGCATTTGACCAGGCTGTACATGTTGTTTATCACATTTATTTACCACTTCTGGCAGCCAAAGATATCAGTGGCATTTAACTGACATGGGTACATCAATGAGAAATACATCCTCTTGCAAGCAAAGGCACACTGTATATAGCATAAGATAAAATCTTTTGAAGAATGAGTTCTGAACTCACTGTGTTTGCCCCAGAGCTTTGGTGCAGCTCCTGATATGAAACTTACAGGTATGAAATGATGGACCACTGTGGAATAGCAGGCTTACTTTAATTTCCTGATTTGCCACGTTTTCTCACTTTTCCCATTCTCTGGTGTGGGACTGAGCAAGCGGCTGTGTGGGGCTGAGTTGCAGGACAGGGTTAAACCATGACACCAGTGCACAGAGATCCAGGAATTCTTGTCTTCCATCGCTCCCGGTACAGGCAGCAACTGGAGCCAGAGAAACACCTTTGAGTCCTGCTTTGCCCTAAAGCACAGCGAGGAGAGGGGCATGACCTCCGCTTTGGGAAGGATCTCTCACCTCCTGTTCTAGCCATAATGCTACAGAACAAACGGCCCTTTAAACGTTTTGGTTTCATTGGATTGACATTTTCTTCTGAAAACCAGAACATTTCTGAGTCACTGCAGTCCCTACTACAAGCTCAGTTTGCTAACTTTGTGCAAAATGAGTAGGAAACTTGATACCTGCTGCAAATTAGTTACCCTCGAATGTAATACAGTGTGTAGTGACATGAATTCATCTCTTAATATGCTCTGCAGTGCTGAAAAATGCTTCAGATGCCTGAATAGAGCATTGCAGCAAGTTCTGCTGACAAAAACATATTGCTCTTCACATATTTAATCTAATACTTGCTCTGTGACAGAAGGTTGCTTTTTCAAGCTGTGAATCTTCCTGGTCTGGAAGATACAAATATAATACTTTTGCTGGTCTCCAAGACCTGCCAATAAATCAATAATAATTGGATTTTTTTTCCTGATACATTTGATCAATGAAGTGGAAAAATTCACGAAGTTTCTGTTAAGAATAAGCCAGCTTTCCAAAAGCCTGACCTTTCTGATGAGAAGATATTTTATCCTATCAGAATTTTTTGTGTAAGTGCAGTCCAAGTGTTCTCAATCAATTGCAGTAGTTTTCTAATTTAATAGACCATTGCTGGGTCAATGTCACATTTGTAACCATTGCCTGAAGATGTTTCTTCCTCTTGTCATCAGAGGAAGAAGTTAACCTCATAATATTTACATGGTTTAATATTTTAATTTTCGTTGCAGTAACCCCAGACATTTTACTCCAGAAAAAAGCTGGGAACGTTATTTTCACTTCTGAGTGTGGAGGTCAGGACTAGAGTTGATGAAGTGTTTGAAAATTCTGTGCCAATTGCTTCAATATGCCTTGGGGTTTTTTGTTTGTTCCAGCAGTCTCTTACTTTTAATAAACCGGATAAGACTTTTCAGAGCATGACTGGTAGAGCAGCTCCATCTGTGATAATCTTGAAATACCATTGCCCTGGGAATCCCGTGTATCCTAAACAGCTCCCCAGCAAGCCCCTTGTGATGCAGCATTGGCAGCTGCTCTGGTTTTGCTCTCCTGGTTATAGGTTTGTTACACCACAGATGCTCAGGGATACTCCAGGAACTTTGGATAGCAGTGGGAAACTTTCTAGCACTGCCTAGTACAGATCGCTTGTGGCTTGCTAGTAGCAATGGATTTGTCCTTGGAAACAGAGATTTAATAACTATCTTTAGTGCATGCTTGCATTACCCTTCCAAATCTTGTTTTTTTCCCTATTTGTTATCTTATTTTTATTTTAAAAAACCCCAAAGCCAGCATGTGTTCAACAATCCTTCTTAGTGTTTTGTGCTGTTATTTATAAGAAAAGCCATGGTTTATCACAAGTGTCTGGAATGTTTGATTGTATTCTGTGTTTCTGCTGAGAAGGGTCCAACAAAGCACGGCCCCAGGTACCCTGTGGGCATTTCTTGTGCCACCAAGCCCTGGGAATGTGGTGTTCTCACACAGAGGAAATACTGTGGCTGTCACCAGGCACATTAGTTCAGGTTAGTGGGACAAAACGTCTTCTAGCTTGAGGCAGGCTCTTGTCCTGCTGACTCAGAGGATGGATGTGGCCCCGAATAACTTCAGTCTCTGTTTGCTATCAAGAAATCCACTTGCAGGTTTATTGTGGTCAAAAGATATGGGTGGACTTAAAAGCATGTAAAGATCTGCAACATGTTGGCAGATGGAGTGTGAACTCTTTCTACCCCAGGTGGGGCAAAGCCATATTTTGGAGCATTTTAGGGTGTAGAAGAAAATCATGGCTATTCCATGCCACAAAAACAGACACTATTTGGAATTTCAAACCATTTCTTCCCCTCTATTCACCAGCCGTGCAAATGCCATTGTCAGACTGAGGCGCCTCAGTGATGTAGATGGACAAATAAAACCAAATGAAGAGGAACAAATATTCATGTAGCTGGAGGACGTGGAAGGTCCTGACATGTTGGAAGGAGGAGGGACAGTGTGATAGAAAGTGGGGTTTGATCAGTCCTTGCAGACAGAATCTATTTAAGGCAGAGGAATCATCTGCAGCAAGCTGCCACCCCAGTAATTGGATTCCTAAAAGTCTTCCAGTTAATACAAGGTGCCAGAGTGCTTTAAACTTTGGAAATAGAGAGTCCTGGTTAATTTATATTTTCTGTTTTCTGTTTCTGAGGGCTGTGGGGTCAAAGTATATTATTTTGACAGAAGGAGAGAGGAAAAAGTAGTAAAATTAATATTCAACACGTATATTCACAGTATCTGAGAGTAGATAATAGATGCTATGTGTATGTGTGAAAGCTGATGTCAAGAACTCATGAATTTAAACTTAAGAAGGACAAGGCACATGAGTTTGTTCAGCTTTTTCCTCTGTGCTGAAGAAGCTGGGAGCAGACAACAATTAAGATTAGTAAATCTCTCCTCTTTCAACTGAACAGAAAATGGGTGAGAGCAGCTTCCAGTGCCCAGCTCTAAAGTTTGCACTGAAAATTTAAATAATCCTGAAGCACTGCTGGGAAAGCACATAAAGGAAAAATGCCTTTTCCAGTTGTCTTGCTATTTGGCTTTAGAACAGAGAGTGTTTGGTTTTTGTTAGTAGTATGGATGGATTAGCTGTTAATGCTAGAGTTTTACATTATTTTTTATTAATTTAAAATGAATAGTAATATGAAAGCGCCAGCAGCTCTCAAAAAGAAGCAAATGGGATGCTAGGATTTGTAAGGAAAGAGAACACAAAGCAGAAAGCCCTGTGGTCTTAGTGTACCTGCATCCTGAATACTGTGCCTTGTACTGATCCCATTTCTGTGAAAAGGATATCAAAAAGCATCTGTCAACAGAAGTTTTTCTCTAAAGAGGAAACTGGATAATACTTGTCAGGAATGTTATAGGCCTGGGAAATGATAACAGAAGAGATATCACAGTTTAATTTTCCCAAGGGTTTTTCTTCTACATGGATACATAATTTATATTACCATTGCAGGGGCTTCCCTTAGTCCCCTTAGTAACTGTGAGTTTGTTTACCAATTACAGCACGCAAAGATAAGCCAGTTTGATGGCATTTTAAGTCTTTCAGGTTGTCTTCCCGCAGCAATTTACTCTGCTTCTGTTGTCCAGCCTCAGGATTCCCCTAAAAAATCTATTTTCTCTTTAGAACTTGTAATCCATTAGTTCAATTCTGCTCTGCTGCATGAGCAAATCTCACCCAGGACCTTGCCTAGAAAAAACTGACAGGATATACCAGTGTTAAATTCCATATCTCATGACCAGCTAATTAAGACTTCTTTTGAATTGGATTTATTACTTTTACCAAAGGTTAAACTCTGGAACAAGTGCCTCCATGATAAAAAATGTTACTTCTCAGACATAGCATTTGTTAGTTTACATCAAGTTTTGAATTTAATGTGATATGGGAGTAATACAAAAATTCAGAAAAGTGCTTTTGTTTCATGGATTCCTTTCTTTAGATTGCATGTGAAAAGGATCTGTGTATCTTCTTACTACCAAACACATATTAAGGGCTCTATTGCCTGTTTTATTGTTAGGTCAATATAACCCCAAATATAGGTTTAAGGGCTTCTCCTGCTGTAAAAGAGGGAAATAAGGATATGGAAATATATGCAAGATATGCAAATACAGAGGAAGTGAAGAATGTTGGAGAGCTGTGATAGCTCTGTGGTAGGCTACAGCAGCTCATAGAGTTGTCACTGCCAGGGAGCCTATCCTTGTTCCTGAGATCGTGTTGGCAGCTGCCTTCTGGTCTGTGGCATTGGTACCTTGCAGTAACCTGAGCCTGTTTGAAAGATGTTCTGTCTGCAAGAGTTCTGAGAAAAATCTGGCAACTCTTTTGGGCAGCCTATTTCTGAGCTGCAGACAAGGCTTCAAAGAACTGGCCCGCACAACAAAGTCAGTGGGAGAGTTGTAGACCCTGAAATCTCTCAGTCTGGAGGTTGCAAATGTATAAGCCATGTTCTGGTTAGTGTATGCTGCAGTAAGGGACTGCTGTTGCTTCTGTTAAATGAAGCCGTGATATGTGTGCAATGGGAAACTTGTCCCCAGCCACTGCAGAACGCAGCTTCTCACCTCTGCCAGGTGTGCAGAGCTCTCTGCTGTCATGCTGCTTGCAGGGATGCTTTCATCCCTTCTCTAGGGGCTGTTTTTGTGTCTGCCCCCTTATTTTTGCCTTTGATGCAGTCCTTTTAGACCTACATTGTGCCTTGTTTCTGAGTAGATCCATCTGCAAAGCCTTGCTAGTAACCTGGAGTTGAGAAAAGTCCATTTTCAAAGTTGTAGATTTAGGGTAATAGAGTCATTTATGTTGGAAGAACTCTCCTAGATCATCAAGTCCAACCATTAATCTGGGAATTGGCAAGCCCACCACTAAACCATGTGCCTAAGTGCTACATCTATATGTCTTTTAAAGCCCTCCAGGGATGGTGACTCAATCACTTCCCCGGGCAGCCAGTGCCAGTGTTTGACAACTCTTCTGCTGAATGTGTGTCTTAGAGCAAACAAATTCCATTTTGTGATTCATTGGCAGCAGTGATAAGAAAGGAAGAAGCAGCAATAAATTGATAAAGCAGTAATAATCCTGGCTACCTCCAAAAAAAAGAAAAAAAGAAAAAATAGATTTTTTTGCTGTTGTTTTACTTTGTTCCATTCTTGCTGTTTTTGTGTCTGGCAGTAAACTGTCACTGCAGATCACACCTCTGACTGTATTTCAGTTGTAAGAAACCTGGACCTGAAAGAAGTGTGATTATCTGGAGTGACCTGACTGCAGAATGTGATAGCACTCTCTGATCTCACTTCTGCAGTCAGACTTACTAGATTTGTGTGATGCCTTCAGCTATTACATGGACATTAAAGCCTTTTTGCACCATTTGATAACTTTCCTGATGGGCAACATGAAGGACAAGCAGAACTAGTTTTGCCCACAGGACTGCTATAAAATGTTGGAACTTTGCTGTACTTCTACTCTCTGTGCTTGAAAAAACTTGTTTGGAGATCCCTTTGCAAAATAAAGTTGCAGGTTAGGCTCTGAACTCTGAATTACTTGTCATTAAGTGTTCCTGCACTCTCTTCCTCCTGTTAGAGGCACATGATTCCTCTGTGTGGAAAAGATAACAGACAAAATGGTTTTCTTGACTTCATCAAACTATTCCTTTTAATTGTTTGTTATCTGGAAAGGGCAGCTACTATTTTGGTGAAAGGCATCTAGAGATGACTCTTGTACTGAATCAGAGAGGAAGAGGAGAAAGGACTGGAAATGAGCCACAGCAAAAGACAGAAATCCATACAAGATGTTTGTGCTGGGTGCAAGCCTGTCATATACAGATATTTACATCTTCCTAAATCCAAACAAATGTCACTTGCCTGAGAAAGATTATCTATTAGTTTTTTCAGTTAAGAGTGAGGGAAAGCTGAGATGTGAGATAAGAGCTTTTAAATGTAAGGCATTTGAGCCTGAGAACACCTCAACTCAAGGACAAATAAGGAATATTTTCTGCTGTTCATAGGGGCCCATCTGGATAATGTGCTAGGGCTGCAAGAGGAACAACCTTATTGATTAAAGTTCAATTTTGTTGTAGCGAGTGCAAGCAAGAAGTGTCACTCCTGCAGTAACAAGGTAGAGAACACAAACACAGCCCTGTTGAGGAACACTGTGGACACACAGGGTAAATAGAGAGGTATTCAAGCATTGAAACAAAGGCCAAAAGTGAGTGAGGAAAAGAAAACCACAGTGATATAGAAATGGGCTTAGAAACAGTAACGAGAAATATCTGTCTGTGCTTCTCTTCTGGGGAAGAAAGGGAAGAAAGTGGGAAAAAACCCATTAACATTAAAAAGCATTTGATGTTAGATTCTATTATAGAGGGGATTGATCGACTGATCTTCCCAAATGGACACTGAGAGATGACAGTGTCTCTGGACAAACCTTAGAAGTTTTTGTGCAAAAAGGCAGCTCTGACATTCCTTGTCAGGACTGTAACAAATGGATTTCAGTGGTTTGTATTTGAAAGAATTGGGATATATGCTTGATTGGTGGCTTCCTTTAGAGCAGTTTTGGTTCTGCAGTATTTTAGAAAATCCAGACAACTTTATATTAATCAGATTTGAAAACAAGTTTCAAATCTGAATTCTCATGAATTTCTCAAGAAAATGCTTAAAGCTTCTTTTTTTTTATTTTTTATTATTATTTTTATTTAAGGTTTGTTCATCTCTAAATGTCTTTTCCAGAAAAATTCTTTTGCTTACCCAAGCTTCCCATGAAACCCTGGCAGACTTACTTCAGCTTCCCTGGTGGGGCTGTGGGTCACTGCTGACACCACGGTGGTCCAGGTTCAGATCTTGACCCAGCCAAATACAGTCAGAGCTCTGGACACAGCAGAACTAGGAGATGAAGGATGCACTTGTCCCTGGGAGAGCAAAGTGCTTCATTTACTTGAAAAAGCACCTAAGCTTTCCAGAAGATTATTACTCACAATTTTGCTCCTGCAGGAAATAAGGCATCTTTACGGCTTTATTCTGATTCAGAAATATTTTGAAATATCAGAATTGCTCTCAGAAAAAAAGTTTTCTATCACTTTGTCTGGAAGCCAGTGATATTTGTCTGTATGCTTAATTTCTCTGCATTTGGCATAGCTTTGAGCTGGATATATTACTTGTTTTTTAATCTTACTATTATATAAAATATTGCCTTAAAAAACGGATAACTTTCCAGTAGTTCTTTCCAATCAGTACTTTGCTTAGGCTGGCTTTGTGGTTGTCACAGGGCATCAGCCTTGTACAAACTTATGTTGCCATAAAAAGCACCTTCATACTGTTTTGGCTTTGCAGAGGAAGGCTGGTGAGGGTATGGTTTGTGGGAGAATCAGTGGAATAAAGGAATGGTTCAAGCTGATGTACTATTCTTGAGAAAGGTTATAAGGGGTGATGGAAGCACAAGAAGGGCTCTGTCCTGAAAATTTTCTCTGATTTGCTTTTTAAAAAGAAAAGCTCTAAATGCAGAAAATGCAGTTCCTTGTTCTCACGAGCATTTTCTTCCTTGGTAACTGTTTCCAAGCCGAATTGTTGAAGAAAACCAAATCAAAACTCACTCTAGCCTTTGAAATCACTTGACAGTTTTTCCTCTCCTGTTTTAAAGTCTGTATGGGTGGATCGATCAGTCTGGTTAATGCTTTTTCTGTAGCAACTCCAGTGCCAAGAGGTCTCATGCTGGAGTCCATGGCCTGAACATGCAGGGGCTTCTAGAGCAGGGGCAAACCTCTGTCAGAGAGCAGACTGCCAGGAACATCAGGCTGTGCCAATTAATTCAAGTGTTTACCTCTTGCTGCTCCCCTGTGCCAGTGTCAGCAGCTCGTGTACAGCAGCACCAGAGGACGTGTCGCACAAATTCCCCAGTGCAGGGAGATTGTCGGGGTTTTATTTTTGCCTTGGCTCCTTCAGCTCCATCTGTGTTTCCTGGTGGAGATCTGCAGCTGTATGGATGTTTGCAGAGAATTCCTTGGCAGCGTACAGTCAAACACCAGCCAGGGAAACACATGTTGGAT
The DNA here is from genome assembly GCA_013398015.1 of Oreocharis arfaki. Taxonomy (NCBI): domain Eukaryota; kingdom Metazoa; phylum Chordata; class Aves; order Passeriformes; family Paramythiidae; genus Oreocharis; species Oreocharis arfaki. The sequence continues at coordinate 199,614 of VZRR01012114.1, forward strand.
GGAGGAATGATCCCATCTCTCTGAAATTACTTGTTTTCTTAATCTCATGGTACTGAGTCCACAAGGACACTCAGAAGGAGAAAAATTGGTGGCTAGCAATGTTTCTGCTCTAGTTTAAGTGAAGAGGTTACTAAAAAAAAATTGTTTGGTTCTGGTGGTTTTTTGCATTGAAGTATTTAAGTACATCTTTTATTTTTCCTATTTCCCAAGTGCATGGCAAGCATTTTGAATTTAGTGCAAAAATATATCTTTTTTGCTGACATGCAGACATGCACCTTAAAGTGAGGTTTTTGATATTCTAGAAGGTAAGGTGAGAGCATGTTAAACAAAGAGAAATTGTATTTGATTGTGGATGAGTGAATTTGCCTCAAAGTTATTGTACTGTATTTTTTTAAAAACAAATTTCCCTTTTTTGAAAGCTTGATTTTAAAAAGAACCTTTACCATCTTCTTAGTCTAGTGATCCATGTTTGCAGCCAATTCAAAATTATTCCCAAAATAGACACTCATAAAACAGTACACAGACCTTTGCAAAATGGAGTCAAGAACATGTTTCTGTCCAAATTCAGGTAATATTTGAATTTACTGTTGTTACTAAGTGCCAAAGTGGTAGCAGAAATCTCTGACAGTACCATGGTACAGCAGAAGTCCCGACCACCTGCTTCAGAGGTAACTGCAGTTTAACTTCTGACCAAGGATTTCTGGTGGACAGGGTGACCCAAAGTCTTGCATTTCAGGAAGTCTCCCATGCAAAATGTTTTTTTAGGAGAAGTTACGTTTACAATGATGTAAAGCTATAAATTAAAAAAAAAAAATCTCAAACAGCAGAATTTGATTAAAAGCGAATGAGGCACACAAGTCTCAGTCCCCGTGTACCCAGGGTCTCCTGAAAGCCAGGTTATGTGAATTTTATTGCACACAGAGGGGGAGCTGCTGGTGTTTGAGTTGTGCCATGGCCTCAGCCTTCAAGGAATGTGGGAGCAGGACTAGAGACAAGCAGTGCCTGAGGCAGGGAGGTCTGACTCTGCTCCACACAAACTACCTGCTGCTGTTCCTGGCTGCAAATTCCAGGCACTCACCATTCAAAATGCACATAAACCCCTGCAGCACAGCTGGTACCCACTCTGCAGCCCAAATGTATTGTCAGACTCACTGGGAAGTGGGTTGTTTGGTGTGATTTTCTACTATCCCTGATAAAATCAAACGTGGAATTCTGTATTTGCTCACTGTCCAGCTTCCCTGAGCTTAACCACTCAGCAGAGAAATTAGGTTTTGTCTCTAATTGTGTTTGTCTTCTGTATAATTGTGGAGATTAATTGACAGTCTTCTATCCCATTGGAGACACATCATCTGCTGCCTTTGGGATGGGTGACAGGCCTTTTGAGTCCCCCCACAACTGTTTCCTATGGTAGGAGCGTATGTGATGCCGGTTTTCCATCTGTGAAAATCCACAAGTCTCTGAAGTTGTAGAGAACTAAGTATTCTGGGATGTCAGCAGTGAATTCAGGACACAGGGACATGGGGGAAATCTTTAACCACACTGGAGTTTTGCTGAGAACTCCCCAGTGCTCTGAACTGAGGCTTAAACTGACACCAGCATTTTATTGTGGTTTGCCGTTTGTTTTTCTTGGTGGAAAATATATAAAACTGAGGAGGCAAAGCACGGAGAAACAAGTATGACACTAACTATATTAATACCTACTACAGAAGCAGCTTTCCTTCCTCCGGATTAATTTTGCTGAGAAACGAACGTGAAACATTTGTGAAATGAGTCATTCAATTTGTCAGTCCTAAATTAGTTGGCTTAACTTAAGGAAGTACATTTTATGTTTACTAATGTAACTACAGCTATGGAGAATGTGGCTGAAGAAGCCTCTGTGATGTTACTGGTGGCTAATTTGGAAAACATCTCTACATGTGACTTCCCTATGCATCTCTGCTGGGAGGGGAAACGAAAGCCTGATTGTGCAAGCCCTTCCTTGTTTTGCCACACTTTTGAATGGACTGAGGAATATATTCAACTTTGAGAGGAAAAGTTTCCCCTAATGCGCTTCCAGTAGTCTTCCAAAGTGTCATTCACTGGGATTATTCAGAGGCACATCACTTATTCTTGCTTCCCAGGCAAAAGTGGCTGCTTGCACAGAAGTCAAACATAATTGTTTATATATAGTTTTATCTCTTCTGAGGTAATCATCAGTGTTGAAGAGGCCCTGGCAATAAATGCTGACCATTGCTGTGGAAGGCCAAGGTATTCTCGCTCTTTGCACTTTGGAACTGGAGAACTTGATAAAGAGGAAAGGGTGAAAGAGGGCAATAATGCTGTTCTCTTTTTCCTGCTTTGGAAGAAAGGGCATCCAAGATGCTTTCCTTATGGCTTTGGAGTCACAGAAGAAGGGCAGTTTGAGCTGATAATTGATTTTTCTAGAGAACAGAAGGCCAAATAGTGACTCATGGGCTAAATCCTGTTTGCAAAGCAGTCTTCTGACCTGAGAAAATGACAAATGTCTGGTGGCTGTGTGACTTATAAGCTCCTCAGCATAGAGAAGTAGCATTGCTGCCAGTCCAGAGGGGTTCACAGTGCTTCTACTCCTGAAATAAGAAAGGTCCAGTCTTGGTTAAGCAACCGATCCCACTTTCTGGGATGATTGACAGCTACCATGGCATGGAAATAAACTGCCCTGGCATTACTGCAGGTTTTAGTGCAGGTCACAGGTCCTGTAAGGACCTCGTGAATCGTTGCACTCAATTGTGCAGTAAAGAACAAAATCAAAACAAAAAATTCTACCAAAGAATCATTAGTATTTAAAATGATTGCTCATAAAAATCCCTTATGCATAGAAACAGAAGCAACAAAGCTGCTTTGATATGGTTAAAATAACCCCAAAACCAAGGTGCTGATAACGGCAGTGATGGACAGAGCAGGAAGCTGAAGGCTGAAGGAGGCTGCAGGCATTGCAGGTGCACCCAAAGCTAAAAGGAGCACAATGCTGAGGGGAGTGGAATGTGCTGCAGCAGGTCCGGTATCCAAAGCTGCTTCAAGTAAGTTGTCTGCATGTGCTCGATTTTACAAGCTCGAGCTGTAAGTAACAAAATCAAAATAGGCTCTGTTATGAATCATTATTGACTAAATGATTTATAGTGTAAGTAGCTTGTGCAAGTGACTGCAGGTGCACGTGGTTTTTATATTGCCTTTCTCGCTGATTGGAGTAAGGTCACTTTGTCTCCATGTGACATTGGTTTGGATTAATTACAAATTTTCCATACAGTCTTCCATCCTTGAGACCCAGCGTGGTAAGACTCTTGGAGGTGGAATGATAGACACCAAAGAATAGCAAAGTTAAAGGCAGCTTTTTCATTTCCATCGACAAAATCACACCCCTCCTTGTTCTTCTGCTTGGCTAGTGTACATGGGTGGCCTGGAGTTTGAGAAAACAATTTTAAATTGAAGAAATTTCAAGTATTGATTCTAAGCCTGGGTGTTGCTGCTGTGTGTTGCTGTGGTGGTTGGGCAGCTGAGAGAGGTATTGCAGGATGTTACAGGAAATGAGAGGGGCCAGGGAACTGCTGCACCAGTTTGTCCATTCCTTCATACATCTGAGCAGCTCCTCTTTTCTTCAGGCCATCTCATCTCCCTACCACAGCAGTATTTCAGGAGTAGTGGAACTTGTGTCCTTTTAATTTTCTCTTTTCTTTCTAACAAGGAAAAAGGAACAGGTCCTTATTTTTGTTCCTGACAACAACAAAAAAAATTGGAAGTTTTGAGATGACTGGCAAAATACACAGTGTACTATCATAAAGCACTTTTTTTCAATGCTTCTGTCAAGTATTGTAGAATCACAATATTTTATTATGTCATTTCCAAAATAAAACTGTTACTTTTTCAGGTTGGGTTCAGTGTTTGTTATATAAAAATTGTTTAGCATCAATGCACCAAAAAATCCATGTAAGCCATTCAAGGTATCAGAACTTCTAGAAAGGAAAACTATTACTAATTGTGGACTTTTCCCAACCTACATAAATTCTATTTTTGAATATATTCAACATAATTGCTCATTATGTAAGTATGTTAAAATGTACAACACCCTTACCATGTCTTCCTTCATTGAATGTCATGCTGTGAATTACAAATCTGTTAATGTAGAAGTGTAACTTGCACATTCCAAATGCAGAGATCTATTTTCTGTTCCAAGTCTGTTATGAGACCATCTGTGATTGCCAGTTTGTAAGAAGTGGATAGGAGCAATACGAGCTTGCATGCAGGTTGTACATAAACTCTGCACTCTTTCTAACTACTGTGCCATGCAGTTTGTCAGCTTTAGAGAACATCGACCAACTTTTTGTCTTAAGTTATGAAAATTTATGCAGTATTTATGTTCCAAAGCTTTTTCATAACTGCTTTCTGACTAAGAAACCATTAAGAGCCCAAATTATAAAAATCATAATTAACTGGGTATGTGGTATTGCTGTCTAGCAGTGATCTCTTTGTGCAAGAGATGTGGTCTGCCTTACAAATGAGGATTTAGTCATCATCTCTACCAGGTTAATACAGGGGAGAGAATCTATCACTGCAGGTTAATCAGGTGTGATGGGGAGTTTTTGGCACTGGAAGTGTCTCAGCATGCAGTGCAGTCCTGTGCTGCTGCAGGGACTCAGCCAGCACAAACCCAGTTGTCAGGCAGAGGAGTCTTGGGGTGATGGAGAGCTCTGTGTTCAGACCCTTTTCAGGGTGTGCAAGGAGTTTGCTGGCTGTACTGGCACTGCTGCTTTGTGTAACCTACTTGTGCTGCAAGCGTAGCCAGCCAGGCACTGACACCAAACTGCTGAGCCATCAGAACTTGCAGAGAAACTCTGGCATTTCTCCTCCTTTGCAGGACAGAATTATTCTTTTCAGAGTGGTGATCGTGCAGTGGTTCTCTGAGGCAATCCATGACTACAAATGTGTTCCTTCTGTCAGCTGGTATTTATTTCATATATTTTTTTCCCCTTTCACCAAAGCTGCAATGATGATATGGATTGGCTTGGACTAATGAAAATCACAGTACATGGCATTTTTTAAAGCAAAGGGTGTTGGCTGACTCACTGCTGTTGCCCACAGTCCAACGTGTGTTTCTCAGGGAAGACCAATGAGTTAACATCTCCAGTGCAGCAACATGGAAATATTTGAGTTAAAGTATATTTTTTGCAGAAAGATAAAGTCAGGTGATTACAGAACACTTGCCTGACCTGCCAGCTGGTAGGAGCACTGTGTTTCTCTCCAGCATTTCCATTCAGCTGCAAGAGGTCTCTTGTTGCCTATCAGAGTTCTAATTTTGCTGGGGAAAAAAATGAAAAATGTGCGTCAATGGTGCCATAGTCTAAACTATTATGAACTGCAGGGTTTTTTTAGCATTTCTTAGTCAGTGTGGGTTACCACAGATAATAATAGTATCCTCTGCACTGTGCAAGATTGCTCTCAAATTTTAATGGCTGTTTTGAGCTTATTGGGGGTTAGCAAAGGAACTCAGTGTGGGCTAAATGAGGTGAAGATGAGTTTAGGATGCATTTTATTTGAACATTTTGTCTAACTTCCATTAAACTTTTTTAAGGATTAAAAGATCTCACCTACCACCCCCTAACTTATCTGTCCATCCTGCAGTAGCCCTTCTCATCTGTGCGAGCTGTTTTTGCTTTGCCTGCACCCCAAAAATCCACAAATGTTTGAAGCATTGATACATTTCCCTTGATATATTTCTCTTTTTTTTTTTTTTTAAATAATCAAATTAACTCCTGAGCTCTTCATTACAGCCTGACAGTGGCCCCATCTTCAGAAGCAACTATAAATTATGCATCTATTTTAACCTTGTTTCCTGAGGCAATTAAATTTTTTTGGAGACACTGTCAGTCTTTCCCTCTGTGTTCCCCCAATAACTTTTTAACCTGTTGTCAGATTACTGTAAAGCCTGACAGGGAGATGGATATTCAACTTACAAAATCTGGAGGAATTCCATGGAAGCAGGTGGCTAATTAAAGGAAAGCAACCCAATTAGTGTCCGTAAGGGAAATGTTTCATCATGTGCTTAGCACTTGAGTTCTTCATGGAATTTACACGAAATATCCCAAATATAACAAAGCTTTCATTAGTGCCAGCACTGTGTTACACATTATGGAGTCACAAATCTACCAGTACTGTTAGTTCTGCAACTCATATTTTCCTGTTGCCAGTAACTATTTTAAGGAAAACAAACAAAACTAGTTTGGAAGTTGATTTAATATTTGTATTTCTAGATGAACTACGCCTTTTACACCATTTACACATTATTTTTGTATTTTTATAGTAAAATATGAGGCACAGTGTGCCCTGGCAGCCAGAAGGGCCAACTGTGTCCAGCCTATTTGTGATATGGATTATAGCTTTTTTTTTTTTTTTAATCAAAGTCATTATAGTGCCTCCCATTTTTTTATATCTCATTCTTTTTCTTTTTTTTACCCCTCTCTCCTAATGAAATAAATCAACTTGTGTTTTTATTCCACACTGCCCCAAACCAGCATCCTCCAGCACCTGTGCTTTTCCAGAATTCTTCAGTGAAAGTTGTGCAGCGAGGCCACTGCATTTTAAAGGCCTTTGAAGTGTCTGTAAAATTACAAGGCATCACTTCTGGCACAGCAGCAAAGATCCGTTTTGTCTGGCAAAGGCTGGGTAGCAGAAAGGGAGGAGCACTTGTGCTTGTAGCGTGTGGTTCCAGTGCTGGTGTTCGAAGCGAGTCTTGTTACATTTCTGTGACTGCTCCCATCCCCACCGAGCTGCCTTTGGCTGGGGCACAGCTAAGGAGATGTCAAAGATAAATTAGTTCCTGTAATTAGGATGCCCGACCGCGCTGGCGGAACAGCAGCTAACGCCTGAGGATTGTAAAAGCATGTACCAGTCCAAGAAACAAGTTTCTTGACAAAACTGCAAATTGCTCACCTGGCAGGGAGTGGAGCAGAGCCCAGGGAGGGTATCGGGGTGCACTTCTGGGCACAGCGTGCACAGCTCGCCCTTGGGCTGTTCTGGCAAACAAACTGCTTGGAAAAGGGTGAGCTTTGAAGATGCTCTGTGGGGCTGGGATCGTGGCTTTGCTGTTCTGATTTGTATTTCTTTGACAATAGGTATAAAGTTATATCAGAAGCCATAGTTTACTTCAGTTTTGGAATACATAATGGTATAAGATCAAGGTGATGCTCTTTATTGCCACCGAAAGTAAATGAAGTCTTTTGCAGGATTATGCTAAGTGATGAAGTCTCTCCAAAGAGGTTCCCAGAAACATTCACGTGCATGCCATTATTTTACTGCTGTGGTTCTTGTTGGGTAAAGGCAATCTTTGCTGTGCTGTAGAGAGCCACATCTTAATATTGCCTATTCTTTTGGGAAGACAGAGTCCCAAAAGGCAAATTCTAGGTATTATCAGACCACATCTCCTGGAATTCACCTGATAGAGTGTCTCTTTCTAGAACAACTGTAGTCAAAGATGGATGCCTTGAAGCCTGGGAGATGATGTTTTCCTGAATTTATCAACATTCTCTGTTTTAAATCTTGCTATTCTGGTGATCCTTGCAGTGCCCTGTATCTCTGTTGATTTTTAAGCTTCTCATCTAAGTGATATCTTGTGATAATGAGTTTCACAATTTAATCGCACTGTGCAAAGCTGGATTTTTATTTATTGAGATAATAATACACTTTGAGTGAAAGTCACATTTCTCTTGAGCCCTGGGACCTGAGGAACAGAATATAGAGGTCCAAAAATACTTTAAATTGGCTAAGGTGATCTAGAAGTTGGGAGGGCAAATCTCCACAGGTGCATGAATTAGTCACCTTCTGAAGTGCTGTTTAGGAAAATGTACTTTATTTGAAATTACGCAGGTAATGCTTTAGCCAGCATCAGAGTTCTTCTAATTATTTTGACTGATGATAGCACAGCGGTGCCTCTGGGAGAGAATATGAAAGCCTCTTCCAGCATCCGGTACCTGTTTCTCACTTCAGTAGCATCAATTGATCTTGACTCTCCTGGCATCAGTGGAATTGCAGCTCCTGTGTAAAATCAGAGAGTGGGAAGTTGAAACGCTTTGTTTCTGCTTTGGTTTCTTTTTTATTTTCTCTTACCAGCCTGATTACTGAATGAACCAGGGCCAGTTCTCTGCTGTTTTCATGTCCCTGTGCCAAAGGCAAAAAAAAAAATGTATGAAAGTGGAATCTGTTCTCTTTCAATTTATAATCCCTTAATTTACACTCTTTGCACAGTTTTGAAGACAAAAGGCTTAAGTGCATGAAAGTATCTTGTTCTAGGTTACTCTCCTTTTTGGGGGTTTTATTAAATAATTATGTTACTCATAGGTCTCCTGGCTTCTGGTTCCAGTTCTTTATCTTTTGCATCTAGGTAACAATAGTGAAGGAACAAAAAAATAAGTATGGAGATAAATTTTTTCTCTCTTGATCTGTTTAACCTGCCATAAACATGTGCAGATTTTTATGACAAGTAACTATGGGGTTTTTCTGTTTGGTGATATTTTTTTTTGGTTTTTCATGACAAATAGCTATTAGTACCCTTGAGTTTGATTCTTTTCTAGATTTTATACTGCCTGTGAGGGTTTTTTATTCCCTTTTCTTCTGACATGGTAGTGTAGAAGAACGGGTTAAACTTAATCTGAGTAATTTTTGTAGTTTGAAGTGAACACACTCATGAAGTAATAGCAAACTGTTATGATGCTGAGATTCCTCCTGTCAGGGGGGTTATTTTAACACAAGCCATGATGGCAACATGGGCATCAGGCAGGTTGAGAAAGAGAATTTTCCATGAAGTTACCATCGTTGTATATTTTGCTCCTAACCTGCCTGCACAAAGTGCTTATTTTTTTTGGTGATGTCTGCAACATGAGCCTCATCAGCTCTGAAACTTCCTCCCTTCAGAAAGCTTGACAGGCTATTTCTTCCCACCTAATTAACAATTCTGTTACCTCAAACTCTGCATTTTGCTTCTAAAATTTATGTAAGTCCAGAGCATTCATATCCAGAGACCAATTTATTGTCATTGCTGTGCTCTGTGGCTGCCTGAAGGTACAGAGAGCTGGCACGTGCCTGGGCACAAGAGTTCACACAGCTTTAGAAATGAAGTTCTAGGCTGTCACAGTCTGCAGTTGTTGGGGGGTACCTTTAAAGTAGCTTTAGTGCAGAATCCCCCCAAACTCTAATGTGGTTAGGAGCTGTACAGAATAACAGAGAAAACGAATTTTTTGTTACGGGGTCTACTATGGGTTCTCTTTTGACTGTATTTTCCTGAAATAGTCTGATTCTTGAGGGAGTTTGTTCAGAAGAAATTATGCTCCTCTCTTGTTGCAGAAGCAGAGGCCAGGAGCTGGTGGTGGTGCCTTTGGGATGTGTGCCCTGTGAGGTGACGCGAGTGGCAGCACCCGGGGCGGGATGGGAGGGATTACTCAGCAGAGGTTGCTTGCGTGTGCTGCCATCAGGATGGGCTCAGTTCGGTGCCACAGCAAATTCTGCCATGCCAACCCACCTGACTGTCCTGAGCACCAGGGCTTTGGGTGTCAGTGAGGGCTGGAGGTGATTTGGCACAGCTCCTGAGCCATGTAAAACCCCCGATGTGCTGCACCCAAAGCACCACGGTAAAGGACGAGTGTTCAGGTTCCTAATTCAAGCACATAAAATTTGGTCAATGCCTCCCCCTTGTGCATGTGCATTAGGATACAGCTTGTGTTGTGTGGTCTCCTTGCTCAGGAATGAGGAGCTTCATCTGGGGCTGAGCTGGGGTTTTGCAGCACCTGTGACTGCTGAGCCTGACCTGAAGAACTGGGAAGGCATCAATGACTGTGGAATTACAGGGGAAAAGGGAGGATCTTGAATACTTTTGATCTGAGCAATTCCACCCTGTGCCTGTGCTATTTAACCACACATTTTCAGTGTACATGCACGTGTTTCATAATGCAGTGAAATATCCTGAATAAACCAAAAAAGCATTTTGTGGTGTTTCTTCCACAGTCCTCATAAAAGCTGTTTCTCATGGTCTGTTCAGGTCTGTACACAGATTTTTACTCCTTTCCCTTACTTGGCTTGCCACCCTCATAGATTGCTGATGACCAGTGATTCAATGAAATGCTGAATTCTCTGTATCAATTCAAAAGTCCCATTGTCAGTAATAAACTGGCTGCATTCATGTCCAGAAGACATGTAGCCATGTAGCAATGTGCATTGTCATTCTGACTAGCATAAAATAAGCTTATGAAACTTTAATGCAGACCTATTGCTCAGAGGAAAATCCCCCTACTTGCATCAGGATGCTGAAATGACACAGCTGTTCGTTCATCCAGTCACCTGCTTTCTCCTTTGCCTGATAGAATTGTTGAAATCATGGCTGTGCTCTTTATTCTCTATTTCTGCTAGTAAATCTTCTGTGACAGGAAGAAACCTAAATGTATTGTGTTGGTGTAGGGAATTAGAGTATTATTTTCTTTCCGTTGTTGTTGTCTAGCTAGAGAAATGTATTTCCCGTCACAGCTGTTTCCTAGGAAAAACACATTTCCATTCTTTTCTTATATTTTCTATTACTATGATGTGAACTGTTTGCACTTCCAAATGCTTAAGGGACAGTTGGAGATATTTGGTTCTCAAGGATGAAATTCCTACATACCTGTTACACAGAATCTGAAACTCAGACATGTTAATAGAAAAATGTATTCTGAAATGTAGAGGCACATTTTGCAGCAAGGCTTTAAGTCAGAGTATGCATTCAAGTGTTAAAGAGACTTCATTTTAAAAACATATTTAATATACCTCTGAAACACTTATCTTTCATCTGAAACTGTCACCACATTCAAAATGAATACAATTTAAATTCCAGAGTGCTTAATGTCATTACATTAAATGACAGAAAGTTCCAAACATGATTGTGTTTATATTGATTCTGTTTTTCTGAGGATTGGATTCACTGCATTAAAACTTTAAAGAGGAAATCAAATTTTTTTTCCACTTACAGAGTCTTTTTAATGACTTTGTTTGCAATGTGACATTAACAAAAGATGTACTTTCTTAACTGCTTTGTAAAAGCTGGTTTGTTTTCTCACTCTGATCTTTCCACAAAAACCACTTGGGAAGGGCAAGAGTTAAACTGAAGTATTGGATTTTCAAAAATACAGGACAGACTGAAATATATGCCTTTGAGCTATCCCTATCCTTTGTGTGTACCAAACCCCTTATTCCATGGAGTGCAAAAATCCAGAAAAACACATTACTGATCCTGTACCAGAACACATATGTGCTCTGCTGTCATTTCTAGTGATGTATCTCATAACTTAAACATGAATTCTAGCTTTGTATCTAGCCCGTTAAGGGGAAAAGTAGCATTCCATGTAGCTATTAGCTTCTCTAATGCATGGAATTTGCATGGCAAGATGATCAGGGGTATTTTGCAATGAATTCATCTATTCCTATCCTCTCCACTGAACTTCTTTTTTTTTTAATTCTGTGGGGCATTCTATGATTTCAGAGCTAAAGAATTGCATAATTAAGGAAAAAGGAGCCTTGATGGGAAACTGCATTTCTGAGACATAGATCAGATAAGATGTTGCTGTCAGGTCTTGTCGTTAGATAGGAGGAACATCAGCACAAAAATAAGTCTTTGTACCCCTTGGCATCTATGTTAAGAAGTATTTATGCAAGAATTAAGTTTCTGCTGCAGTGAATGGAGCTGATGTTTGTTGTCCATTTATTCAAAAGTGGACTTCTGGTGATGCTCACATCCTTGAGGAGAGCAGGTGAGACTCAGCAGCAGCTATTCTTTCTTTAGCATTGGATTATTGATATACTGGGGAAAAATGCAAATGTCATGTAAATCATTCTGGATGGAGTTCAGTCTAGTTGCAGTAAGAAGCCTGATTACTTTGTTCTGACCTTTGGTAGTCTCAAATATGTGTATATTTCCAGTAGAATAAAAGGATGCCCATACAGGCTTTTGGCTGCTTAACATATATTTCCTACTTCAACAGAACTGAAGCATTACAAGGACTCTACCCTATTTTTCAAATAAATAGAATTGCCCTTTTTTTTTTCCCCCCTCTGGGCTGAAAACTCATTAATAATAACCAGCAGCACTGAGATTTCTTAACTCACCTCGACTGAGAACAAGAGACTCCACACTCATTAGAAGGTCTGTAGAAATGATGCAAATTTACCAGAAAATTCTTTTTCTAAGCATTACGAAATTGGATAAATGTTTCCTTTGGATGAAATATTTCAAATATATAAAATAATACCTCAATGCTTCATGATGTGATTTGGTATCAAAATAGCAGAAATCAGTGGATGTCACTCTTCCTGGGTATTATTCTTCTAGAACTTAGTAACTCACAGCTAGAAGCACAGACTACAGTTTCTTTTTAATCATGGTCTACTGGCACCTTTAGCTTAGATGCTGCAAAATGTATCTTTCTGCAACTAGTTCAATGAATTTCTTAAACGGTTATCCTAAATTTTAGATGTTTTCTCTATCTTGTTTTATCCTCAGGTCTATAGCTTCATTTAGAATCACATTGTTTTCTGTGACTTTTAACATGTTGTGTCTTCTGTCACTCATTTTGCCACTTCCAGTGTTCTGGTTCCAATACATGTGGTTTCCAGTGCTAAAATTATATGTCTTCAGCTGATTTACATTCAACACTTGCCCACTTCTTAAGTTTAATAATATCCCTGGCAGTCAGGTTTGCAGTTGGACTCTATAGCCTTAAGGTTTTTTCCAAACTAAATGATTCTATGATTAATTCTTCATTGTGAATAAAAGCTTGTTGCTACTGTAGAAAAATGTATTCTACAGAGCTGAAATAATTTAATTGCAGGCAAATTCTTTGATTGTTTGACCTTTTGAGTTTTCATATACTGTGCTGATTTAACATTCGTTGTGTAGTGCAGGACAATAAATTATCACATCTGCTTCCCTGGTAAAGATACGTTATTTACCAAAGCCTACTGAAATTTATGAGACTGAAATCGCATAAGGAATTCAGTAGCTATATTTTCAACTTTTTTAAAATAAATTTTTGTAATTAAATTCTCACTACATGCTTGAAGGACAGGAGTGAGGTAATCTTGTCATAACTGCTAGAATGTGCATTTGACAAGTATTTGTGCCTTTCTGTGGACTCTCTTTGGAATAGATTCTCTTTTTGGTTGCTCTGGCAGCTTCCAAAGCTGCAATCGTGGGTGTAATGTTCGAAGCTCACAGGGGTGTCTGTACCACAGCTGAGCCCTGATAGCCAACTCCTCTAAGCACGCTTGCAAGAGGCACCAAAATCTTCAGGTGGGACCTACGGAAATTAGTGGATGTTTCAGGTGAGCACCAGCTTGTCCTTGTGGAAAGCAGTTGGTGTGGAGACCAGAAGCAGCTTGTCTGATCTGTTGTATTTAGCCCTGGCGCCCTGGAGATCAAGAAAGAAGCCACTTCCAAGCCATGAGGCATCAAAGCTTTCCCCTGTGCTTTAGCAGACTGTCCCAGCCTGGCATTGCTGGCAGCTGCTTTCCATTCACTGGGTAAGTGCTAGCAGAGATTCACTTTTTCAGACATAACAAATGTTTTGGGGGATTCAGAGGCAGCCACCTGCATCTTCAGTATCGAGATGGGAGTAGTAGTGTGGTAATACCTGCCTTCTGCCTGGGTGTTATTAATATTCAGCTTCCTTATGTGTGGGGATTTAATTTCCTGAAAAATATCCTAGTACAGAGTGACTAAATGGGTCTGACTGCAGGAGGATGCTGACACACCTCTCCCCAAAGCCTGACCCTTGGCAAAAACCCTTTGCTAATATGGTCCAGTGTCTCTCTGAATGGCAACCTGTGTTGGCAGATTCAAGGGATGTTTCAACCAAGGGCACTTGATGGGACTTTTCTCTTTCCTTGTCTGTTTCCATTGACAGATTCTACAGCTCTTGCACTCCCAGCCCATCCCCAGGGGCCTGGCCTGTCACAGGGCATGCTGAGGCGGCTCTCTGAGAGCTGACTTCCACCAAGTGTGGGAGTGTGCAGCCTCCAGCCCTGTGTCAGCAGAGGGTCTGCTCCAGCCTTCCTGATGATCAGCCCATGCTGCTGAGCTTGGCCTTACTGAATGCTCCAGCATCTTCAGCACTGAGGTGCTGATGATAAACAAGTTATCATCAGTGCACACCAATGGTGCTATTAGCCCAGGCAGGTCTAGCCAGCGTGGTCGTTAAACAGCTCTGAGGTTTTCTAGGGGTCATGAGAATTTGTCCCTGGTTAATGGTGGAAGACAGAACTTGAGGGGAGCTCCCATAGAGAACACAGTTGCTTTTCCTGAAGTGCATGAAGGTCGTTTGGTTCCTGAGGTCTGACCCAGATTTTCACAGAGTGGTAGGCTTGCAAATCTTGTGGGTATTTAGGGACAGACAGAGTATTTTTCATCGGAACAGTACATCCGCTTTTAATGAAATTACTTTCATTTATGTATGTGCATAAGTGTCTGCAGGAACTGAAGGTCTTGGGGACTGCACGTACTGCAGAATGCTTGCATCAGCATCTAGCATGTAGTCTTCACATAAAACTTGTGCTATAAAAGCTGCCAAAAAAGATCTATAGTGTTTGCTTTGGGTGGGTTCCAGTTTCTGCTCTACCCCAAGAACAAGATTGCAAGAGAGGGAGGGGACTGCATAGCAAATTAGTCCTTGAAATGCAGTGATTTGTAGGTCACTTTACCACCAGGCTATTGTAATAAAAAAACTTAGTCCTTTTAAACTATTTGTACCAAGGGATCCAAGCTGTGAGATGCATGAGATGTGCAGCAGGCAGGTTGGGAAAGAGAATTTTCTATGAAGTTACCATCGTTGTATATTTTGCTCCTAACGTGCCTGCACAAAGTGCTTATTTTTTTTGGTGATATCTGCAACATGAGCCTCATCAGCTCTGAAACTTCCTCCCTTCAGAAAGCTTGACAGGCCATTTCTTCCCACCTAATTAACAATTCTGTTACCTCAAACTCTGCATTTTGCTTCTAAAATTTATGTAAGTCCAGAGCATTCATATCCAGAGACCAATTTATCGTCATTGCTGTGCTCTGTGGCTGCCTGAAGGTACAGAGAGCTGGCACGTGCCTGGGCACAAGAGTTCACACAGCTTTAGAAATGAAGTTCTAGGCTGTCACAGTCTGCAGTTGTTGGGGGGTACCTTTAAAGTAGCTTTAGTGCAGAATCACCCCAAACTCTAATGTGGTTAGGAGCTGTACAGAATAACAGAGAAAACGAATTTTTGTTATGGGGTCTATATGGATTGGTCTAAGATTAGTCTAAGATGGATTCTCTTTTGACTGTATTTTTCTGAAATAGTCTGATTCTTGAGGGAGTTTGTTCAGAAGACATTACATTCCTCTTTTGTTGCAGTACATGTAACAAAACTGTGTTCAAGGTACTTGGCCTTTTCCATTAAAGCGCTCTTCACAGAGCATTTTGTTTAAATTACCATCTAAGTAATGAAAATAAGTAAGTAAACTTCATTTGCTTTCTCTGATATTTCATCATGGCACTATGTAAGTGTTCAATTATAATTTATTTCTGGCTATGGAAAGACAGAGATATTTAATATGTCTTGGAGAAGTTAAAAAAAATCAGCTGGGACGGAAATTACAAATTTGTTAAGAGACTTTTGGGTTTTAGATACATACCTACTGGGTATGCTATTTCATTTAACTTATAAACCAGAATAAATATTACAACTGGTCGATCTTCTTACACTTCTATTGAAACCAGCAAACTACCAGCTGTGCTTGGGGACAGCAGTGAAAATCATTTTGAGCGGCACAGAAATTTCTTGTTCCGTGTGCAAATAACCCTGTGCTACTTTTTGAAAAGTCTGTAGGCAGCAAAGACCCAGGAAAACCAGAAGCAGAAACTGTCTGAGGGGACCTGGCAGTGCTCAGAGTTATACCACTGCATGGGAATCCAACCTCTAATTTTCCAGCCTACTGCTGTGCTGGCTTGCCTTTATAACGTGCCATAAACACCTCTCAGCATGATGACTGCTCTCTTTGGTGCCCGTGACCTGTGAGTCCTGGTTTTGTCTTTTCCCAGACTTCCACATATTGGATTTTAGATGTATGGGGTTCTAAGCCATCCATGACTCTGTGATGCTCAGAATTCAGATTGGCCACTGCCCACAAATATGCTCAGATGTCTCATGCCTGTGCTTAAAGCTAATCAATGCCTCTTTGCTTGCATCAGAAGGACCAAGGCAAATACAGACATTTGGGGGTGCTGCAGAACAGACAGAACTTCCCTGCCTGTGTCAGAAGTGAAAGGATGTGATTTCACCACTTGCTGGTCTCAAAGGTAAGAGCATCCTAGTTTTCCTTCAGACAGGGAGTTTTCAAACTTGTCAGGGGCTGCAGGTTGTTTGAAAATCTTCATGAGTATACCAGAAAGTTGCATTTTTTTGCCAGCACATGAAACTTCATAGAGCCAGGGTGGCTGCTGCTGCCAGTGCTTTTTTTGCCAGCAAGGGCACCCAAGGAAGCTGAATTTGGGAATAAGTTCTGCAGAGATGTCTCCTCTGGTCCATGCCATGCCATGCTATGCTATCCAAAGCATGCTATGTCTTTGACATTGCCTCTTGACAATGGAAGTAAATTCTGACCTTGTCTGTAAGTATTGCTTCTGCTGAGTGATTGAGATTGATATTAAGCACCTGACATTTTTTCACGGTTAATTAGTTTAAAATGAGAATAGCTCTTGTATTCACTGCTGACTATCAGAGGCAATAATTACAAGAGTATTTTGTATGAACCATCCATATCCTGTTACCTTGGGCTGCTGCTGCTACCCAGCTAAATGTTTCAGAAAAGATGACTTGCTTTTCATGATGATCAGTAAAAATAGATTAATGGGAGAGTTCTTTTCAAAGGGTAAGAGGAGGACAGGCTCCTGCATGCAGCACTTGTCATATAAGAGCACGTGCTGAATGGAGAATGGTGCACACAGACTGGGGCTCGCTGCCTTTTTGGCTTTGAGATATGAAGCCTTCCTTTCCAGGAGTGTCTCAGCAATTCTTGGGTGAGTCCCACGTGTGTAACAGATAAAGCCCTTTTGCTCTTAATAAGGTGAATGTTAGACAAGGGCTGCCAAATTGCAGAGTAGAAACAAACTTTATTAACTGGGCAAAACAACAGATGTCAGGCCCTTTACCTGCAAGGGAAAAGGAAATGTAGCACAAAATCTAAAACAGAAGGATGCAATTTTCTGTCCAGTCATGTGTGTTTCCTGTTATCTAATTACTAAGATATTAAGTCATGCAAATGGAGTGAGCTTCATTATGTGCAATGATATACTTGTGCAGGAATGCATACCTTGGGAAGTGGCAATTCGGATCTCTATGGCAGTGTATTTTGACCAGTGGCTAATAAGTGTCCCAGTATTGGCATAAAATTAATGTAGATTAGCTAATAATAATATATTTTCCATTCCCTGAAGTGCTTCTCATTTGGTTCCTGTGAGTGGCGGGTCAATATATAATGCTGTTAAAGGGCACTCTACAGTGAGGTATTCTAGAAGAGCATTTTTTGGTGCCAAGGGTTCCTGGTCATGGAAGTAACTTCTGATAGAAATGCCATTTAACACTGAAATAAGTCTCTTATGTAAATAGCACCAGAGAGGGTCAGAAGTTTTACTTGTCTATATAACTGAAATAGAACTATCAACTATTTTTTATAATTGGTTTTTTCCTCCTAAGTCTGGTCAAAAGGCATAGGAAATGGATGAGAGTTTTTTTAATTGTTGAATCAGTTTCATCCCTATTCTGGAATTCAGGGAAGAAATGCTCTTTGAACTGCATTTTATCCTTTAAAAAACCCTACATGCACTTGTTGCCTCTCTGAAAAAGGTGTCAATTTAAGTAGAGTAACTTTGAAAGGAGTCCAGGAGACATGAAACTATTTTGCTCCAATTGTGAACTACAACCACTGTTTTCTCAACTTCCCAGTTGCAGGCCAAGCTGGGATACAAGTTTGATGTAGTTCTGTTCACTTCACAGTGATCCCATGGCTGGATTTGAGCCATGATTCAGTTTAAAAAAAAAAAAAAAAAAAGCTTTGATTCCATCACTGTCAATTGGTAGATGATGAACAAGCCTTTGAAATGTTAATGACCTAATAAATAAATACAGGAAAAGTCAAGGTTTTGGTTTTGTTTGTGTTTTTTTTTTCTTAAGCATAGTCTTAAGAGAGCTCTCAATTTATTAATATCAAGAGTTGGCAAACAGAAAATTTGTCAGAGGTATTTTTTGGGAAGACATCTAAGAACACTTAAATCAAT
This sequence comes from Oreocharis arfaki, assembly GCA_013398015.1. Taxonomy (NCBI): domain Eukaryota; kingdom Metazoa; phylum Chordata; class Aves; order Passeriformes; family Paramythiidae; genus Oreocharis; species Oreocharis arfaki. Next base: position 217,937 of record VZRR01012114.1, read on the forward strand.
TCGAAATACATTAAAATATACCTGTTCACAGCAGAGTATCATTAAGAATGAAGGTTGATTGTACTCTTCATTTTCCAGAATTACATGTGCATTGTATGAAAAAACTGATTCAATGGGATGTACCTGCTTTGGGAGGTAGGAATGGCTTAGAATTCAAACAGAACCTTGAAAAATGTGTTCTGAAAACCTGTCCTCTGGTGCCCTTCCCACCTGCCAATCTTAGCTGTAGAGAGAAAAGAATCCTTTAAAAATAGTTTATTTCTCAGACTGTGAAATGTCCTGTGTGTATAATAAAAAAATTCCTTTAAGAGCTGAACTGCAGTTACAGAATGTGTCTCTGCTGATGAAATTGGGATTTTTTAAGCATCACAGCAGCTCATTGCATAAAGCAGCAATTTCTCCTTGTAGACTTTTCATTGAGGTGTTTGATATCACTCCTGAAAGCCAGAATTAAAGAACACTGACTGGTGGAGATAGGCAGTCCTTTTTCTGCTGCTTCAGTTCCTTTTACACTAGGAACAGCTCAAGAATTCCTCTAAACTTTTAGTCTTGGTCATTTATGTTTAGGTTTCCACTTCTAGAGCTAGAGAAATTTTGGTTTCATGCACCTTAGGCAGGGCTGTATTCACACATTAAGTACATTCAGCTGGATGTGACATCACTTCTGATTCTGCTGTCCCGGAGAGGAGCCTCAGTGTGCCTAACTTGCTTGAATTGGAGTAAAAGTTTAAAAAAAATTGCACTTCTTCTTATTGAATCCAAAATAATTATATAGCAAATCCTCTGGCCAGTGACACATCCTCTTTAAAGGCAGCTAGATGTTTGTCCTGAGCACCAGTCTGCTCTCCTGGGACCTGGATAGTTTCTGAAAATGAGATCTTCCAGAATTTCTTACTCTCTATCATAATGAAAACCAGAGATTACTATGGGGAATGGGGTTTTAAAAACCTCTTACAGTATCATCTACAGCTATATCAACAAAAACTCATAATGTACAAATCACATGAGCCTCAGTGGAATCTATTTATCACTCCTGGCTGTTCTGCATCCCCTCAGCTAGCACCCTTCATAATGAACTGCCTAGATTTCCATGGTGATTTGCATTCTGCCTGTCTATAAGTAGCGAGGTCAAATCTTTCCCTTAGCTTTATCTTTTAGCTGGATATATTATTGCTGCTTGACTGTAAATGCAAAACCACACAGGTGTGTCTCTGGAGGGCCAATTCAGAACTGAAGGACAGCTGTAGGGCAATGTACATCTTTTGTAATCACTACTGGACATGGAAGGTTTTCAAATCTGTTCTTTTTAATGCAATTTAGAAATCAATAGAATGGAAAAGCTCATTTCTTAGCTGGTGTCTGAAGAGGTAAGAATTTGTGGACCATTTGCACTGAGAGGCAGAGCTGGAAAGTTGTACTGCATCTGCCCAATAGTTCATTTTCAGGCTTGGAGAGTCAACTCACCGTGTGTCCACTTTGAGCATCGCATAGGAAGCTACTTGGTGTGGGACTGATTGCTCTCTGAGAAACCCCCCAGTGCCATGGAGTACAAAACATCTGGAGCACTGCCTTGGGCTAAGATCAGCCCTTTATTTTCGCAAGTCTGATGTGGGAAAGTCTCAAGAAGTATCACTATGTTTAGATTGGCAAATTCATCTCATGACGTCCCTTCACGCTGAGCTGGTGAGTAAATGTTACTGATGGGAGCAAGATGAGTGCCTTTATTGCAGACTAACATGGATGAGATCATACAGCAGCTACTTGGTTGTTGATCAGCCCCAGAGAGTGCAAGTGGGCCTGACACCTGCTGAGCTCATGCTTGGCAAGTGGGTCCACACCTAAAGGGGGAGATCTTACTTGTGTGGAGTTAGAACTTCCAAAATTGGAGCTGCAGAGGGTTTGCCTGTAGTTATTGTCAAGCTGATGCTTGCAGGGAAATCCGAAAATGTGATGTGACTGACTGTGCATGACAAACAGCATTGCTTTGTAGGCACAATATGCTTTGTGGGAGTCTAAGCAATCTGGGGGTCTTTGGGAGATAAGATTTGGAATGGCTTTAGTGCAAAATTATTCTAATTGCTTAGTGTTTATAAAACGAACTAATTATTAACCACTAGTTAGCAGTGTTTTCACCTGCACTGAAAGACCTCTGGCTTACAGAAAGACTTAAAGCACTCTCTCTATTTTTCGCATGTCTCTAGGTATGGGAGGGTTTGATGGTTCTGAGGAAGGCTGGAGCGTTTCTGGTTGAGGATGCTGTAGTTCCCTGGTTCCTGTTGCTTTGAGCTTCTCACTGCCTCTCCCTGAAGCATTGCTCTCAGATCTCCCAGTGCCACTTCTCACTGGCCAGACTCTTCAGCAGCACTTTCCATCCTGTGCTTTCAGCTGGAGACTTGTGGTGTTCATTGCAACCCTCTCTGGGAGGGTGGCTGTGCTCCCCCTGGAGAGGCAAGGATGCAGTTAGGTGGGGAAAAGCCTGTCCTGGTAAAGCACTTCTCTTTATTTCAGACACACCTGTTTAGGAGGACTGTGTCTCAAAACCAATAAAGCAGTGCACAGGTGTATTTAGGCACCAGACTGCCACCTGTATCATCACTGAGAATGGACAAATTTAATGTCTTTCCTGCAGGTCTGCTTTGCTATTTTGCTTCTCATTTCTCAACTCAGACATGAGAGAATCACCTTCCCAAGTCCCGTTATTATCTCAGCCCTCTGAATCAAGTCAGACTCAAAGCTTCCCCCCTTGAAGCAGAGAAAGGCATAAATTCCAGTCTTGCTCCTTTGCTTTCTGTCAGTATGTGGGATTAATGTTACTTCCCAGTGACATTAACTACCAGAGAGTAAGGAACACAGACAGCTATGCTCCAACCATGATAGACAAGACATTTCAAAGACTGAATATAGCAAATCTTGATTCTTCCATAGCTAAGAACATATTTGCCATGCTGAAAGTCCCTTGTCATTTTTAGCCAGCAGGTATATTAATGAATGACAGGAATAAGTATACTTACTGAGAATTCTTCTAGGGTTTTTTTAAAATGAAGTAATTCTGCAAAGTCCAACTGCCAATGCATCACAAACATGATTGCATTGGAGCCCAGTTTTGCACAGATTTGTAGTTTCTAGGTTGCTGTGTCCTGAAATTGTAAGGGGTACTGCCCTCCCTGCAGTACTCATGCAAGACTTATGCCTGGATCTCCTGCCAATAAAAGTACCTCAGTAACCTCTCTTGGCAGCTGCAGATCTGTACTTCCTCCATCACTCCTCTCAAAGGCAAAGTCAGTACTTATCCCCTTGGCAGTAAAGGGACTTAAGTAATGAGGTGATAGAGAGTGTGGCAAGGACTTGGCTCCAGAGGCAGGTCCAGCCAGGAGGGTTAATTGTGGACACTAATGCTTCAGGACAGGTTTGCATATAACACCTGCTAAGCAATTTAAAAAATATGTATGGAAAGTTTGTTGGCAAAATACTTTTCTAAAAGTTCTGGTAGCTCTGGAGGGAGATGACCCAGATGTTCAGCTCAGGACTCCTGTGGATTTCACTCCTGGCACGTGTCCTGGCCTCCAGCTGCTGCCTGGGGAGGCTGCAGGTCTTTGAGAGGTCTTGTTTCCTCCAAGCCCCACACAGATGTCTTGAATACTATAGGAAGTGTTCTCTAGCACTGGACAAATGTTGACATTTGAATTTTGCCCACAGTTTGATCCAAGCATGCAAAAAGTGATGCTGAAGCTGCTGAGCTCTCTGCCTTAGCTTTGGAAGCTGTTAGTGGCACAGATTAGCTGCTATCAACATTGTCACTTGCTAAAAGAGCTTGGATTAAGATTGTTGCTAATACACTTGGGTTAAATCCTGTGTCTAGATGATACTGCCAGGGTCTGAAATCTGCTCCCAAGCTGCACACATTGTGCCTCTGTCACAACAAATCTCCCTTCTGCTCCTCTCCTGTTCTTGTTTCACAGCACTGTGTCTCTTAAGATTTAGTGGTGCCTTTGTTGGTGACATGTTGTTCTAAGTGTGTGTATCTTAGAACAGAATAACTAGTCACTAAGTAGAAATATCTTTTTTATATGAGCTAGGGCAGAATTAGCACTTGCCTTCTAGAATCTTGCAGAGCACCTGGCTGCAAGGGAAGCAGTGTCTGGGGAGGTATCAGTGCCACCTGCCCAGCAGCAAGTGGACAAGCTTGACTGTCACCTCCATCATCCCAGCCCTGTGGCCCTCAAATAAGTTTACTGTTCACAGCATTCCTGGCATCATCTCAGGAAGAACGTAGGATATGAAAATTTGGGCAGATCAGTGTCGAAGATAATACACATTCCTCTGCAAAGGCAAAAATTTATGTGAAACACAATTATGAATAAATCTGGAAATTGATTACCACAGAAATAACTGAAAGGAAAATAGCAAGTTGGTTCATTTGTTCATTAGGCTTTGTCAGACCATCTTCAGTAAGGAAGTAGAGGAAGATCTCTAAGAAGCTTTAGAAAGATGATTACAAATTTTAGCAACTATCTACAAAGTTAGAAGATCAGGGTTGTTATTTGAAGTGCATTTACAGTGACTATATTTGTGATATGGAAAATCTTTCAGTCTTACACGTGTCTGGAATCCTGCTATCAATCTTCAAGATGAAAAATACTTGAATTCATATGCATCAGAAAGACTAGATTTTTAGTTCTGACTGCTTCCTCACATCATTCTTTCTGTAGATATTTGTCTCTAAATTAGGTGCTGTAGCTCCTGCTGCCTTCGAATGTGAAGGATTATCAGATTGGATGTCCAGTGATCCTGTGCTGCGCTACAGAAGTTCCTGTAAAAAATCTTAACACAATGTATATCTGATTAGGGAAGTTGCATATCCTTGTTACCTAATCCTTCAAACCAAAAAGCTTCAGCTAAAACCTGTTCTTTACTACCAGCCAACAGGATGATCTGAACATAAATGAAATTAGAAAGTCACCTACTGCATCGGTGTAAATTTGCCTACTATGCATCATGGATCAAGTGCTCTGAAATATCATCCCTGAGAATGAATGAGCTGAAGTCACTGAGCCAAATTCATTCTGGGTACAGTGTCACATTAGGCTACTCTCATTCCTAATGTAGCTGTGAATTTAGCCCAAACCAAAATTCCTATAAATCAGAAAGAACAGAAAGGACAGATGCTGTATCTTGAAAGATATACTCCTCTGGAAACTGTAGCTCCCTCTCCTGCCTTTTCATCCCAAGGAAGCAGATGGTTTCTCACTCACCCAGCTATGATGAAAGCACATCGAGTAAAAATAAAAGCAGAGGGCTGGATTCCTTCCTTGGCTGATCTGTGTGTGGTGCCATGAACTCTGGTGGGAATGCAGAAAATGGAGATGAGTGTGAAGCACAACCCAGAGATCTACAAGAGAATTTGTATAACTTTTACTCCTGGAAGAGTGAGGGAATATGCATGTGCTCAAAAAGTGAGATGAATGCACCTCACTCTCACCATCTTCTGGGAGATTGCTGGCCATGATATACAATCTTCAGGAAGCTGTGATTCTTCAAGTTCTGTTCTTACTCCTCATGAGTAAGCAGGAAGCTCACTAGCTCAGATTTTAATTAACAAGGGATTTAATTAACTTTTTTTGGCTCTTTGATTTAATATTCCAGTGTCTGTGTACATCCAGTTTGTAGAACAATAGAGGGGAAAAGTCTGCTTAGTCAAAAACCAAGCAGCAAAGAAGATCTTCTCTTCCTCATGTCCTTCATTTCTGTAAAAGAAATATGAAAAGTGTGTGGTAACTGTTCAATGCCAACCAGTGCTGAAGTGACCCATTTAATTTTTGTAGACTTTGGAAATACAGAACTATGGAAGCTTTCCTAAATGCTTTTTGTGAGGAAGTAAATTTCTTTTTAACTTAAGCTTTTTTTGTTACTCTTCAGTGAGAGGGGAAGTAAACATAAACATCATCACCGTCATAGTACTAACAGTAATAATAACAACAATAATTATGCTACAATGATTCAATTAAACTGCTGCTTAGTACATTTGTGCTTTCCTGTTCTTCCCCAAAGCTAAACTAATGAATTTGTTCACATCAAAGGGGGGTACATTATTCATGTCATCCTATGTCACATCACATGTAATTGGATGTGACAACTCAAGGTGAGGCATCCATTAGGACAAGGCAGGAGCACAGATATGCTGATGAAAGAGGGAGCATACACCCAGCTTTGGGCATGGCTGTTTGGTAACTGAGGATGACAAGAAGGCTATTTTGAAACTTCAGAGCTGAATTTGGAGATTGTGTGCTGTAATTTAGATTGTCTTTCAGAACCTTCTGTTTGTAAATATACTGATTGAGACACTCTAGTTCTCAGACACTCACAGATGTAGGACTCAAAGCTTTTTAATTATGCCATCTGCCATTAGTCCTGTTCTGGGTGCACTTGGTCACCTGCAGGTGATGGGAGTGGGTGAGGCTGAAAGCTAATGAAGAGAGGTGATTGGAGTTTGTGCTAGTCTTTATGCTTCTGTTGATCCAAAACGGACTCAATTTGTTCTGAGCTGCTGGTGACAATTTGTGATATAGTGCCTTGCTTTTATCCTATTTTTGTTGGTAGTAGTGAGCAAAGGGTTAAATCAATAGGTTATTGCTTCCAGCAGGCTAAAGGTTTTTGTATGGCTTGGTAAGTTGTCAATATATGGAGCCTTGCATTAAGAGTGAAGCATGAGCCTTCCTTTGGAAGGTAGGGTATAATTCTGGAGAGATTAAGGATCAAGACAAAACCCATCAATCTGTAGGAATGGGGGGTTTCTAGGAGGAGAAGCTAAATTCTGGCTGAGACCTGGAGGAACAAGAGCAGGGTAAGGAGTGGGGTGCAAGTCCTTGAACGATGTGGAAGCACAAGGGCTCTGCAGAGGTGGTTAAGCACTCTCTGGGAACAGCACCCAACCTCCTCACTCCCCCACTGCCCACTCTCTTGGGAACTCATGCCCCTTTCAGAGGAAGCTGGGGGTCCTTTCGGGCATGAAAGCCAGGACTCTTACTCACCCCCAAGCTCCCTTAAGCTCTGTTGGTGCTTGGAGTGTTTGCTGTCACAGCTGGGTGCAGCACCCTGTCACTCAGACCAGCAGGTGTGAGAGGGGTGTGTGAATGGAGCAGCAGTCCCATGTTTCACATCCCCCCAGGTAAGTCCAAAAGGCTCTCAGCAAGTCAGCACCTGAGCAGGGTTACATGTCATTACATTCTTTCAAACAGAAGCTTTGCTAGCCTAAGTACCTGCCCGGGGGGAGTTTCCACAGGGTGCCTGGTGGTACCTAATTATTCTTTGTGACAAGGAAGATCGAGCTTGGATGCCGAGTGAAGCTAAGGGAGAATAAAAAGCAACAGAATTTATTGCCCAGGGAAATTTAGAGCCTTCACTGCTGAAGGTCAAGTTAAACACCTCTGGAAAGACAGAGGATTACTGGGGAAGGGAACAGCCCTTGACCCTCTGAGCAGTGCCTTCCAGCCTGAATAGTGTGTGCTCTCTGTATCAAGCAAGGCCATTTTAGCACCTCCCCTTCCCAGCTGTCTTCTCTCCCAGTGCAGCAGCCCACGATTTTTAATTCTCTTCCTAGTAAGATAAACATTTTATATTTCTGGCTGTTTCCTCTGAATTCTTTTCTATTGGTTCTGGTCCTTTCCTGAGTAGAGCAGAATGAAAGTATTGCTCTACATGCCTGGTTTCTCTGTACATCTTGACATGCTTGTCTGGGTTTTTTCAAGCAGTATTGTAACACTACTTTGTGATGATCTTGTGCATGGTGATCTTGTGGTCCACACATGCACGGTCTAAAATACATATTTCAGAAATAGTAAGCAGTGTATGAAAGGAATCCTATTTGGCTTTTGTGTTTGTGGGGTTTTTTCCTTCCTTTTTTTTTTTTTTTTTTAATGCAACAGATGGTTTCTATGCAGGATTAAGTCTAGATAGCAAAGCAATTACACTGTATATGTCAAATCTCCTCCTGGGTATATTTACAGACATATTTCTGAAGTAGAATGTCTCCAGTCAGGTTATTTAAAACAAACCAACATCTTCATTGAGAACTAAGCAGCAGGATTTGTGGGCTCACACGTGTGCAAGGAAATACACACAGGGTATTTTGAGAACGGTTCGTATCTCATTTAGGGCTGTATTAACTCTCATGGAATATACTCTTGTTTGGCAGTAGTCAGATAAACAAGAAATTAAATAAAACTGCAGTGTATGAAATATTCCAGTACTGGTATTGAGGGTTTTATTAGATTCATAGTGCATTTAAAGATCAGTATAAAACCTCAGGCACTTGCCAATCAAATGAACTTGTGAGAGTGCCACTGCTCTGCTTTTCTCCTTGGGAAATGGTGGGGACAAGCAATGGCAGGTGAGTTACCAAGCCTTTTGGAGACCCAAATTTATATTGTAAATTCAGAGTTTGGTGCCTGAGGAAGGAAGGAAGGAATGAAATTTTTTTCTTCAGGGTGTTGGCTGGAGGAAGTCAGATACGGAAGAGCAATGAAAGATGTGCTTGCAGACTTTCAAGAGACGTGGTATTTGAGAGCGCTGGGAACATATTGACTGGTAGACTTTAATACCAGATTCAGTAATTTTTACTATATGGTGCTGGGGTTTTTTTCTCTTTTCTTTCTCTACTGAGTTACAGAAGCTGTCTGTGTCAGTAGTTAGGCACATGCATATTTTCCAAGACACTTGTTCATGCAGTTCTACGTGTCACTGCTTGGTATTCATTTCTCTATATTTTCTTTGGGTGTCTTGCTGTGCAGCATAGTGTCTACCTCCCAAATGCTTTTTGGCTCCTTCCACGCGTTTTTTTCTTTTTTTCCTTTTCCATCTTTCTTTTAGAATTGTGAGCTTCTGATGTGTGCTCAGCATTCCAAAAGTAGTCCACTAGTGAGATGTAGGAGCTGAATGTGTTCATGGGCTCCCTTTAGAAGTTGTCTTTCTTCCCTGAGAAAGGAACTTGAGGCAGCCTATGCAGTTGAAGCTGTAATTGCTCTGCCAGGTTCTTCCCTGGTGTCCAGATACAGCCTCCAGCTGTCTGTCTTGGAGAGAGGGAATGTGCAGTGACAAGCAAATCTGCCTGGTGGGTGGTGCTAATGATTTCAGTGCAGTCTCATATTTGCTCATGATTTGGAAAGAAAGTAAGGTGGCAAAAAGAAAACTTTTAGCATTGGTGACAGAAGTTATTGCTGGAAATTCTCTGGTAGTTGAGGTGTCCTCAAGATTCTGCTACAGCTTTAGCAAAGGTGTGTGCCTCTTTTAAATATTAAAAAGAGACAATCCTTTCAAAATACTTCAAACTACTTGGTTGTTATTGCAAAAGAAAAGCATTTTTCCCCAAATGCCATTGTAATTTTCAATTAATTGCATATGGTACTGTCTGAGTAATAAAGTTATTAAATATTGACTGATTCCCTACTCTCCCACTGCTCTCAGTATATCTATGAAGGATTTCCCAGAGGAGCTTTTGACAGGCTTTAAACAATCAACCATGACAGTGTGGAGGAAAAAGTATTGTTTGGCTTGCTAATCTCTTAGCTCTCGTGTTTTCAAGGCGATTTTAGTGCTTTTATCAGTGTGTCCTAGTTCCTGTTTCCCTTTTATAATCATTGTGCTAGCTTTAGATGTTGACAGGCTTTGGTACCTCGTGGCTGGAGGGTCTGACTTAAAAGCCCTGAGACATCTTGTTCCCCAGACACTACTCCTGCAGAGAGGTCCCTGCCAGTTTCCCAGGGCCATCCATATGTATGTATGTTTTTGGTTTTTTCCATTATTTTGGTTGGCTGATATTTTTCATGTTCTCATTCTCCTCCTAACAAAAATCTGCCCACATTTCCTTGGAGGTTTGTCTGCCTTCTGTGGGAGGATTTGAATATTAGTTCTTCATCTTTTCTGTGTCCCTCTATTTTTATTGCTCTCTCTTTTCACTGATTTATGGCATATATGGAAGCCAAGATGCAGTAAAGGATGTAAGTCATATAAAAAGAATGCACAAAGTTAATCACGTTGTTTTTACCTGTCCCCTGTCTAATATCTTGATATAAAGGCAAATATTGCATTGGGTGATGGAAATCGGAAGTATCTGTCTTATCTTTGCAAAAGGTTGCCACATCTTAGCATAAATAATTATCTTCTGCACAGTTGTGGTGATAATTATGCTGTTACAATGAGTGCAGTTTTCTTGAATTTATTGTGCTTAGCAACAGACCTGTTTCCTCTGTTTTCCTAGATTCATCTGATTCATATTGATCTATTTTTCTTACAGGGATTAACTTTGGGTGGGAAAAAAAAGTCTAACTTGAGATGTTCTACGAATCATGCAGTCAACTTCCGTGTGTGTGGGAAAGCTGCAAGGTCAGAACAGCTAAAGTGTAAGGGTTTGTTCTCACGCTGGGAAAAACAACTTTCTGGGCATGGTGTCTGCCCTGCCAGACTGCTGCTTAAGTCAAAAAAGCAGCCATGAAAATATGTAATTCCAGCACTGCTTGTATGCAGTACGAATGCTTTATTTTCAGTGGCTTCACTTCTTTCTGCCTGGCTTTAACAGATAAAAGCTGAAGACAAGTAAATGGCACTTCTGTGTTCTTTGTTAGTTATGGCAAAATACAAGAACTTTTTCTGTAGTAAACTTTTGAAATAGAATGTATTTCACAGTTATTTGCTAGTAAAATGTGCTGTCATCTTTACAATAGCAAGCCTTAGAAGAAGGAGCAAGCCTAGGAAAAAAGGAGCTCTGAAATACGAACTCTGAGGGTATTAGATATATCACTGCCTGAATGACTGAACAGTCATATGCTGTTCATGGTCAGCTGATCTCCGTTCCATCCGTGCTTTCATTAAATGCCTTTCACTTTGTGCTTCGTTTGACAGTGGATGTCAGTAGATAGGATTAGGTAATTGACTGGATGCTGTGTAAACCTGGGCAGTTCAAAGCGAGCACTGTGGAAGGTCTCAAAAGTCTATTCTACCATTTCCATTAGCCTCTGTAAAGTGTTCTGATAAGATCAAGATGCATAAGGTATGATATGTTAAATTATGCAGTCAGCTGGCCGACCGTGCTGCTGGAGCCTGGGGGACTGACAAAAGCTATTGTTAGGGCCAGCCAGAGGTGCTCCTTCCAAAAACCTCTTTTCTATTGTTGCTTTTTGAACTTTACATATTAAAAGTTTTTCTGTTCAGTCTCTCCCCAAAGGGTGCGATTTAATTTTTTTTTTCCACAGGATGATTTCATTGATGGCACGAAACCAATTTAAAATAAAAGAAATAGAGGACTGAATTTCCAGAGAATTTTTTTTTTCCTTGGGATTTATGCTTTTGTGGCATCAAACAAGCTGAGTTTTGAAACTCAGTCAGAAGACAATAATTAACTGGGGCACTATTTGATAGACTCTTGAAGGAAAAGAAAAAAGTGCTTATTTGAAAACTGGATGTTTTATTAATTTATGGATAATTGAGAATCTGTAATGAAAACATGCTTAATCACAGCAGCTCCAAGTGGGTATTTGAAAAGAAACTGGCAGTGGAGGAAGAGTATATTAACATGAATGCAGAAAGAAGCGAGGAAATGAGGTGCACAGTGAGGGTACCCTGAAACAAATTTGTTTCAAACTTTATTTGTGGTGGTCGCTCAGCTCCACCAGGAGCAAAACATCCAAACTAGTGACTAAAAGTGGTGGGGCGAGGCCCAGGTTTAAAATACTCTTCCAGTTATGGTAAGCCTCCATTCTCTCTTTCCAACAAGTGTAAAACTTTCCCTTCTTATTGGGTGTTGAACATTATGTCGTATTACTAAGTTCGAGTTATACAAATTCATAAGTTTTATTACTATGTATTAAGCTCTGAAAAATTCTTGGCTGTTCGACGCTTCATTGGTTTGTTGAATTGTCAATTTATTGTCCCCTCCCTTCCTTATATCCCATTTGTTGTTGTACCCTTCAGTCCTCCCCTGTCTTTCCCTGCCATTGGTTCCTCAAGTTTTCTCTGCCTCTATCCTTTCCTGTATAAAACCACCTGTCCCCCCTTAATTTTCGGCTTCTGTCCTGCTCCCTTTCTGCGTGTGTCCCTGTTCTCTGAATAAACCGCCCGGGAAAGCACACAGCAGCCCTCCTTCTGCTTCTTTGCCCCGGCCAGCTCACTGCTCGCCGCCTGTAGCTGGGGCCAGCCGCTGCTCTCGGAGCTGCAGGGCGTGCGGCCTGGGCTCGGGTTGGCTCCCTGGGGCTGCCGGCCTCTGAGGGCTGCGGCCGCCCACTGACGCCGCCCGATCTGGGCGACCCCGAGCGAGCGTCATTTATTTTGTCCAGTGCAAACGGAGTTCTGGCTGCCCTAACATAGAAAGTAGACTGACCAGCTACACCTCTTGTTTGGTGGAGGGGTTCTTTGCAGCCACAGCCCAGATCTGAAGCTTCTTTTTTGCATTGCCTCTGGAGAAGAAAGCTTTATTTTCAGGTAGCCACAGATCCTTTTCTACCTCAGTACTTTATTCAGTATCCCAGTTGAATGAACCAGTCTAGGAAAAATAAGATTCCTTTAATGTAATTTAGTAAAGAATGAGTTTCTAAAGCAGAGTGAACAGAGGGTATATTCAATAATGTGATGTGGAAAAGGAGGAGCTAAAATTCTTTGAATGAATTTTACTAGTCTGGTCTCTGTGCTAAGCCCAGCTCCCTTTGAAACTTTACTGGGTTTATGTTTTCTGCTCTGCTGCTGCTGTACATGAAGCAGTGAAGTTCACTGCTCTGGGTCCTACAGCTTCAGCCTGGTGCTTCTTTTGCTTGAGGACTGGTGCTGTTGTTTGATGCAAATTCCTTCATGTCCTGCCTGATTCTGTAACCTGGAAGCACACGTTTTCCTTTGTTTGCTGACTGCTGGCACCTGGAATGCAGTTCTGTCTTTCTGTCCCCAAGTGCCTACAAGCCCCATGCTGCCCTGCCTCCCATGGATGACTGCTTTTAAAAAGAGAGTGCTGTACCCATCAACAGGCGTTAGCAGCATCTGCTATCGACATGGCATCACCCCATCAGCCCAGCAGCCTCCTGCCAAAGAGCTGGCACTGGTTTCGTTACGCACGCTCCTCGTCTGCATGCAGAGTCACTCAGCATCTCTTGCCCTGGTGGAACTGGCACGTGCCTTGGTGGTGGGCCCAAAGCTACCCAGGCATACGGGCTTGGTCTGCTCCAAGTGTGTGCAGGAGGGACAGTGCATTTGTAAAACAGGAGCAGGATTCCCACGCAGGAAAGGTAGTGCAGCTTTCAGGCATGCACTCACCTTTTGAATCCCCGTGGGTGGAGTATGCTCTGATCTGTGTTTCTCTGACTCTTTTTGCTGTTATTCAGTGCTGTGACTAAGGTCTATATCAGCTCTTTTTCTTATCTCTGCGGAGCGCCTAATCTTCAAAATGGTTTTTCTGTTTTGTTTTCTTTGAAAATGAAAGTATTGAAAGTGTGATTGCTAGTGTATATAGAGAGGAGCCTGCTTCCTGTGGGTAATACGCTGTACTGAGGATGTGTGATGGCTTTTGTTGTGTTTCTGCCATGTCTTTGTTGCTGTGCTGTCTCCCTGTGGCTGCGTAATTGTAAAAGGCAATCTGCTTCAGGTCCTCTTTTTCACACATCCAAGTAGCTTGTGCTCATCATTCCCCATTTGTCTGCAGGTTTCTTAACGAATTTTGTGTTCCTAGAACCTCAGAATGGCCCTTAACCAGGAGCGTCTGAACTCAGAACTGGCCAGGTTGGCACTATGAGTTTGGAGAGACTCAGGGTGTTCTGTGAGTGCCCTTGCTCCATCTCTTGTAAAGGACCATTCCAATCCCATCGGAAGTGCCACAGCTGGGAGTACGTTTGTCATTCAGTGCAGAAAACGTGTTATGACCCTTATGATGAGAAAGCCCATGGGCTTGAACTATGAATCATTTGAATGGCAAAATCCTAAGTCCATGGAAAGGATGTGCAAATCTTAAACTTCACATGATCCCCGCAAATCTTCCCACCCTTTTCTGACTTCAGGGAGAAGCCAAAGCAGAATATGCCCCAGACAACACAGTCTGGCCCATAGGAGCAGCCATTTGAATGGCAGTGAAGTTTCTCATTAAACTTGTGACCCAAACATTGGAAAATATGCCCTGAATGATTAATCTTTTTGTTACTCACATTGTTCAGAAGGGAAGCTGTCCCATTAGGTGGCACAATGATTTGTCCTGGCTTTCTGTAGGTAAGTGCCTATCTTACCTCAATGATTGCCCCTTTTCCAAAACCTTTCTATTTCGTCTGTTGTCAAAAATATTGCTTGTTGATTGCTGGTTTCTTCTGTTAAATTTAGTGGAGAGCCAATCACAAAAAATTAGGTGGGCTGTAGTAGTAGCATTATGTCTTCCTTTGGAAATAATATTCCAGAAATCCTGTTTTAGTGGTTGTACTGCTTAGTGACTGGGCAGAAGCTTCTAATGAGATAACACTGCTCCAGCTGGGACCAGCAAGGCTTGGAAAGGATGAGTTGTTAGGCAGTATTTGCAAGGGGTGGCCTGAACATTTTTATTGTCCAGGCAATTTTGGATCAGTCAGTCAGAGTTCTGCATTGACCTATAAAATTTTACTTGTATTAAATACCCATCTGAGTTCTGGTAGCGTGATAAATCTGGAGGACTCTAATGGACTTTTAAAATATATGTGATGCATAACAAAGTGTTGCCTTCCCCCTCAGTTATTGGTAAAATCTTTTGCATTCTTAGTAAATGTACCCTTGAGAGTTCAGCTGAAGCCCATATTTTTCCTGTGGGAGATGGTGAAAGGAATTAAATGGAAGCATTAGTCTGAATTGCAAAAAATAACCAGTTGATCAAAATGAACAAAAATGGCCATACTTATTCCTGAATAATTCCCCAGTGCTACTACAACCATTCCATGTGCTAGGTGGAGCTAGTATGACATTTTTAAGGCAGCAATAGAGAAACCCAGTCCTGCTATAAAAGGACAATGTGTTTATATATTTTAGATCGTTCACTACTAAAATTAATGATAGGGTTCACCCTTCTGCCAAAGCTTCTTTGTAATTTTCTTTTTAGCCCCAGTTCGGATAAACCTTTTTAGTGCTCCTGGGTTAATGTGTTCAGGCTGAGCAATCACAACACCCCAGTGAGTGTCTTGCAAAAAAAGGGGCTGGGACACAGAATGCTGCTCTGGCCAGCTGGAAGGTGCTGGGCAGACACCTCAGCCTATGGTGGAACAGCAGCTGTGGCATCCCAGCAGCCCAGAATAGGGGGTGTGTGTGCTTGGACAGCAGAGAGCTCAGGACACCATGTGCTGCTTCAGTGCACTGACCACTGGGCTCCTCTGCAGGGTTTCCCCACCCTCACTCTGTTAGCCACTGGCTAAGATAATGTGGAAAGGGAGCAGAAGGGAGGACAGGAGCCTCACAATGTATCATGGGTGCAGACGGGGATGGTTTCATCTCCCTGTGCTCCAGAAAGGCCCTTGGGGGCACAGGAGCTCTTGGAATTGCCGGGGAAACTGAAGAGTGTGCAGAGCTGTCCCCAGCTGTCCGAGTTAGGACAAGGATGAGGTGAGGCTTGCTGAGCCATTTCAGAACAAAGTTTTGACAGCTGCTGTATGAGAAACCTCCTCCTCAGCCCAGCATGAGCAGGTCTCCCCTCTCTGCTGTGGCTTGTCAGTTGTGATATCTCACTCCTCTCTCACCTTCTCTGCTGGGGTTTTTGGACCTTGCAGGTTTAAATAACTGACTCTTTTGTCCTCTGACTCCATCAGGTTCTGCCTGAAGCATGGATAAGCTCATGCTGCAGCTGAGAAACAGAGGGACACCCCCAGCATGCAGGTTCCCGATGCAGTTTTGTGTGAAGAGAAGGCTCACTGCTTCCACAGTCCCCTGACAGCTTTTTGGTGCTAATATTGGTTCCCTTTTCATAAGGTCTGCAGTGCTAATGTGCTATACCCTGCATATAGAGGTGTCTTGTAACTGGCATTTGAGACAGTGGAGTCCCAGAGAAGGGATGCTGCATCTGGGAGCAGCAGGGCAGGCAACAGCAAGGCAAAGGAAAGGTGGGGATTGTCCTATGGCTGCACATCAGAGATACGGTCTCCAGAAAGGGAACAGGAAGTTGGAGGTGTGAATCTACTGGCCCCAGCATGGACTTAACAGGTTTGTTCTGTGTTGCTTCCTGTGGACTTTTGAACAGAAACAATATTTATCAAATTCTGGCAAATGTATGGGGTAGAATCCTTTTAGAATTCTTCCAAAACTGTATAAAAGCAAAACAGATATAAATAGAAAATTGAACTTGGCTATAAAGTTTCATGAAATTTTTGATGAGTGGAAGAAGGAGGATGAGGTGGGGAGGGTACCAGAAGGTGTCCAATGACTTTGGTGTGGCTCCCTGTGCCACTGGGTGCTGGGCTGCTCCCCTGGCTTTCTGGGTCCCAAGCCTGTGCAGCTCTGGTCTGACGCTGATGGCACATGAGCTCCTCATTTGACATTAACTAACTACAGTGCTTCTTCAAGACCTCTTCTCACAATATTTCCCCAGTATCTGTGTATCCCAGTTGAGCACAGAGCTTGCTCATCATGGTTGCCTGCACAGATCTTTCTGTTCTCAGAGTCTTTTTTGTTTCAGGCAGATACCAATGGGAGCTAAGCTGCACTGCCATTTCTCAGAGCAACTCCCAAATATGTATGGAATCCTGGGGTCATTTTAAAGAATGGGTTATGAACTTAAATAGTTAGCCCAAAATAACTCATCAGCCAGCACCAGAGGCAGAGGGAGAACCCATGTTTCCTGGCTTCCCAGTAGCAATAAGCATTAGTTCCCTGTTTTCTCAGCAGAGAGACAAGGACCTTGGTGTAGGCAAGTCAAGAGATCTAAAAGTAGCATGTTCTTCCTACGACTTATCAGCTGTTCACAGCACATATGGCCAGAAAGGAAGCTTAAATAATTCAGTCTCACTCCTTTTTACCCCAGCTCAATTTATCCTAGTTGTCCTGCAGTAAAGCTATTACTAGTGCTCACCTTCCTAAAATACTTGTAGTTTCACTTTGCCTGCACCAAGGAACAGGGGATCCAGTCTTGTAGTTTGAAGTCTGTATCCATGCTTAATCGTTCTTGCTGCATTTGAATCTTAAGAGAGTTCATCTTTCAATACCCAGGTGCTCACTTTGCTACAGCCTGTTTTCTCTTTGGCACCTTTTGGGGTTTTTTACTCATAGCTGCTACCTTTCTTTCATTATTGAATCTGAAAGAAGCACCACCAGTCAGAACTGTGGCCCCCCATTTCTGAATGGTGGCTTGTCTTCGAGAGCTCCACTTTGAATAGATTGGTCTGTACATGTAGATAACAGAGTTGATTTTGGCTACAGGATTTGGCCCAGATGTCTCTGACTACAAAGGTCACTCAGTAGATACAGGATTATTGTCTGAGGAATTATTACTGTGGTCCTGTTTTAATGTTTAGTTTCTCAAATACATTTGAAAATTTCAGAGAAATCAAGTCGGACTTCTCAAAAGTAGTTCAAGTAGGAAGCCTTGATAAAGGTGAAACCACCTAGCTTGTAAAAGGCAGCTGGGTGGACCTTTTAATCCCCAGGCTGTCCAAACATGCTCTTTTGTCTCTTTGCCAACACATTCATTGAATTCTGCAAACCTTGCTCAGAGTGCAAATACTTCCATTTCTAAATCACAGATACAAGGAGGGCTGTGGTGTTCTAATGTCTAAATACAATAGAGTATTTTCAAGCACAACATAAATATTGATTTAAAACAAAACAAAAAAACCTCTCAAAAAACCACAATACAAAGCTGATATCTTGAAGATTCATAATCAGTAATATCTGCTTCTAAATAGGCCAAATCAAAAGAGTGGTTTTTTGTCTTGCAAATAGACAAAAAGGACATGAATGTTTGAAAGGACATTTAGCTCTCTGATGTCCCTAGCTTTTCCCTGCATCTCCTTAGGTAAACACTGCAGACTGGTCCTATGATGTTTCCTAGTGAGGTGCTGCAGCCTCGCGGTGTGGCTTGCTGGGATGCTAATGCCTTTTTTTAACTTCTGAAGTTTTTCCTATATAAAATAAACCTCAGGACTCATGGCTCACCAGGCTAATGTGTGTGTGAGTGTTCAAAACTGTAAATGCTTTAGTTGCTCCTTTTGTTAAATTTGCTGGGAGGTAGTTTCTGAGCAAGCTGGATATTAAAGCTCAGTGCTGTTGCTTCCCAAACTCCATGCTCTGTGATCTGCTATTGCTCCTCTCTCTGGCTGGAATTCCCTCACTGTCAACCCAGTGGCTCTGAATGCAGACGTCCCTGGGGTTATGGCAAGTGTGCTCAGCAACTGATTATTGGTAGGGGCTGATAAGGAAAACTGAGGAGTGATTGGTGATACAAAAGTTTGGGAGCTGCTCTGTTAGGTAGCCAGGAGAACAAGTTCAGGGAACCCTGGAGTGGAAGGCTTGGCACATCCCAGAGTGATTTATTTGTAGCCAAGGGCTTGCAGGGAGTACAGAACTGTGCATTACTCTTTACAGATTTTGGGCATGTGTGTGAAATGTTCTTCTAAGAGAAGCTTTTGTAAAGTTTTTTTTCTTGGTCAAAATTTTCAGTTCATGGCCTGTAGAGGAGCTGTTCACTGGATTGAGTATGGCTCTTACTGCATGTATGAAAAGTGGATGCAAGGCTCAGGAGGGACAATCTCCCTGCCTGTTGCTTACCCAGGGTGTCCTGGCTTCTTCCAGTTTCTCTTGCCATCTTTACCTGCAGGAGTTCAGGTTCTTGCCTGTGTCATGTATGGGCTGCCCAATGCGGTTGCTTCAGAGCATGAAGTACACAAGTGAAACTCCATCCACCCCCATGACTCTCCAGAAAGCTGAAATGATTGTGCTGACATTGCTTTTCATGCTGTACAGAAGCCCTTTCCTCCCACTTGTAAGGATTTTCTTACATGTGACCTGAAGGGTGCACTGACAATAGATATATGAATGGTTTACTTGATGTATGAATTGTTTACCTACCTGCTACAAACCAATGATGGTTTTTTGCAACTTGGTAACAGCAGGGGACAAACCATTTCTTGGAAGATGGATTAGTCTTCATGTGCTGTATGAGTATAGTAGAAGAATAATTATGAAGAGAGGTTAGATGTTGAATTTTAGGAGTAGAGCATGGGAATTTTGGAACATGAAGAAGTCTGAGGTCAGTATTCCAGGATTTCTGAGCAGAGGTAGCCACCATATTTACAGGACCCATGTAAGTGAGTACAGCTTCATCATGCCAGGCCTCCATCTCTCTTGTTCCTGGTTTTCTTTTTTTTTTTTTTTTTCCGAAGTAGCCATTTAAACTAGTGCTGTTATTTTTGTAAGTCTCGGTAGGGTCAGCATGTGGATGCTCCTGAATGTGCCTGCTGTCTCTTGGGTGGTTGCTTGTTTTGGGTGCATGGACACATCCACCACCTGAGACCTCTGAGTTTCAAAAGGTTTTACAGTTGGCATTGTTATTCCTCAGGTATCATGTAGCAATACACTTGGAAATATATTTCTGAAAGTTGGGAATAGTTACAGTCAGGTTTCTGACTTCCAAGGTTCTTTTTCTTTTTTTTTTTTTNAGGAAGGTTATTTTGCAGTGCTTTTCTTTTTGTGAATAGCCGCGTTCTCTAATTAGAATAGATATATTTGGTGGAATATGCAGGTTAGTACAATTGTGATGTGAATTTTGGGTCTTGCAGTTGTCTGCAGACATCTTTAATGATTCAGCTTTCCTTACACTCAAATATTTTTTAGAATGAAGTCTCATAGTATGCTAAATAAAAAAAATTCTACCCTTGCAAATGTACACAATTTTTAGTGACAGATCTGGTATCTGACAGGAAGATATGACCCTGCTGACCTGAGTTTCTCACTCCAAAACACACTGTTGTACGTGATGGAATAACTCAAATAAGCATTTGATCTTACAAATTTAATAGGCAGTCATTTCCCCTGAATTTAAAGTTGGTTGGTCCATCAGGTGTTGCAGTTTAAGAAAGTAATAGTGCCTGTACACAGAGTATTTCTATTGAGTGTGTTGCAGAGGACTGCCTTTTTTCAGGACAGATGCTTGTAGTGATGTGCTGGTAGTCACTGTGCTGTGTTTGCATACTAATCAATGAGCTCAGGAAGCATTAAACTCGGGAAATCCTCAGCTATCTTCTGTAGAACAAATTTGATCCTTGATACTCAGGGGAGAAACTTCAGGAGTATAAAGCCTTAAGTGTCTCTGATGAGCTTTTTGATTACTACTTATGCTTGTTTTGTAGGTCTGGTGTTAAAAAGGCTTTCTTTAAGATATGCAGTGCTTAATAAAGACCATTTTGAACTAAGTCACTGCAGTATTTTTGCACAAAGCTGCATGGCCTGGAAGCATCGAAACATGCATTACACTCGTTTCATCAGGGCATCATGTTTTAATAGCCCCTCTGTCCTACAGGAAACCAGGTATTTCTCTTGCTGTGATGCCTGCTTGCATCAGTGGTAAGTCTTTGCTGGTTTTGTGTTGATGGTATAGAGTACCTTCCCTTTCAGACTATTTTTCAGGAAAGCCTGAAGTTACAGGATGCTTAACTTACTTTTCGCCGTGGTAATTTGTTTTGGCATCGTGTGCTCAGGCTAAAATATCCACACTGCAAATAGCTCCCCTCACGGTGATGGAGGCGAGAACTGATCAGGTTAATTTTGGTGTCTCCATAGGCCTGGAGAATCAAAGGTGCTAACGGGTTGCTGTGTGACGCAAAGCAGCTTGACGAGGTTTGGGGCTTCACACCGTTTGGTCCTGCTCAGAAAAGCATGTTATCTACGGCAACAACTGCTACTGAGAGAAAAGGGAAGATGTTTAATAGGGTAAATCATGTGTTATGCTGACTTCTGAGGTCCAGATGCCAGCTGTTAGGGGGGGCAAGAGAGGGAAATCTTGGTGTGGGCTGGTCTTACAGGCATTGTTATTGTTGTATGTGTGCCGTGTAGTGATGAAGGACAGAGTATCCCAAGGCACTCCGAAGAGGGTGTGAGGAGAAGCAAAGAGAGAACATGTGGCATTTAGCTGGTGCACAGCCTGCTGGCCTCAGCCCTGGGGCAGGAGGGAGGTGGCTATTGCACCAGATGCTACAGCCAGTCTAAGACCTGCTGAACTCATCACAGCTTTAGCCTGTGCGGCACACTGGATTTCAGTGCCTCAGCTTGTGGCTGTGCAGAAGGGATATCCCTGCTGTGTAACACCCAGGTGCAAAACTGCACCTGCTGCCGCTGCCGTCCTGGCCAGTGTCTCCAGCAGGAATGGTGCCACTAATCTGACTCTCCTGCCAAGACCAGGAGAGGGACACCATGCTCGTAGGGTATATCAAGCTCTCCTTGCCTGCTGGAGACAATGGCTGGTGCTGTGTGGGATTTGGTGGGGCAGTGGCCAGTCTGACCCATGTCTGGTTGGGATGCTGGTGGAGGTGCCAGTGACAGGGGTTAGCAGTCAGGCCAGGTGACAGGGGCTTGGTTTGGCTCCTGGCACAGTGGTGAAGGTGTGTCAGGCCTCACTCCCAGTTCCTGATGTAGGGACTCCTGCTCGCTGCTCCTTCAGTTCCTGACTCCTGGAGTGTTTTCCTTCCCCACACCCGGAGAGGGCTCCTGCTTGGGCTTCTTGTCTGCCTGCAGATGGATGAGACACCGGGACTGAAGCTGTGGGTGTTCACATCCTCAACAGGCACATGTGAGCAATGTGCCTTTAAGACTAGCAGGAGAGCAATAGTATCTCCCTCCCTCCTGTTAATTGTAGCATGTTTTCAGCCATGCTTTCCAGTCACATTCGCAGGCTGTGAGAGGGAGCAGCGCTGACGCTCGCCAGCCGAGTGCCACCCGGACACTCCGTGCCTGCCTGCCGAGTGGGTGCCTGCAGGTGATGGGGCAGCGCCTGGGACCGCGGAGCTCTGTGCCAGGAGCAGGAGCCCTGCATGCCTGAGTTTGGGTGACACTGCTGGGCTTGCCACATCACTTGGTGCTCCCCTCGTGTCCCTCGCCTCCTCGCCTGCCCGGCTGTGGCCTCCAGCCGCAGGGTCAGACCTCTGGCTGCCCTCCTGCGTGAGCTGCAAGCGGTGCTTTGCTGGAGCCTGGGGATCTGCAGTGGGTGATGCAGTGGGAACCGTGTGGTGCCTGGCTGGAGATGCTGTGGGCTGCCGTGGGAATGCCTGGCTCCCTGAGCACAAAGTGACTGCAACTAACACGAGGTTGGGACTACTTCTCGGAAGATGCCCTGCATATCTCCGGTCATTCCTCTCTGGCTTCACCACAGAATATTTGGAGTTGCTAGCTTTCTTCTGCCGAGGGGGGACAAAGGCAGAGGCCTCCAGAGGGTTAAGAGCATCTGCTTTTACGCCAAGTGTTTGAGCAGGAAATAATCTGCAGAGATACATGTGCAGCAATTCAACTGCTGCTGCTCTCTCAGGCTGCTGCTGCTGCAGTTCGGTGTGTGAGAGGAGCCGCGCTGCTCACAGAAGATGCTTTCTTGGTGTGTCCGAAGCTCCAGGCATGGCAGCAGAGCCCCGGCTGTCTGAGCTGGGGTAAATGTCTCGATCCAAGAGGAATTATGTTGACTTGCTGGCTCTGTCGACTCACGGAGGTAGGTGCTGCTGCCTGTGCAATGTGCCATGATCTCTGCAGGGGGGATAGAGACCTCTCCTCAGTCTGGGCTATAACATTTTTTAAAATTTTCCATGGGAACGGGGCTTAATTTGCAGTCTGTAATGCCAGACAGAAAATATGTGTGTGATTTCTGTGTGTGCAGCAGGGAGGAGAGGGCAAAGGATACCTGAGTGATACCTTTTCTGGTCGGCAATAAAGTTGTTGTACTTAATTGAAACAAGCTACCCTCTGTCTCAGTGAAATGCACCTGGGAGCTTCTACTTCTTCCTGCTATATGACCTTTCGATGAGGTTGGCTGCAGTATGCTGGGTTATGCTTCGGTTCAGAAACTGGGACACAGTGCACTCTACAGGTCCCTTCATTCTGCTCCTGTGGATGTGGGGAGGACAGAGGGCACCCACACAGAGAGGGAAAATGCTGCTGACAGGGAGCTGGTGTTTTTCTGAGGAGTGGAATTACACTAAGAGGAAGAAAAAGGGTGCTCTTCTTCCCTGAGGAAGAGGGAATGTTGAGGTCCTTAAGGGTGGATCTCGGTGTTCAGAAGTAGAGAAGGAAATCTGTTTTAGAAGCAGCCTGTGTATGAGTCTGGGGTTTGTGTTTTGCTTTCACAGTTCTGTGGAGAGGAGTTTTGTTCAACTCTAACTACTTTACCACTCAGAATCGTTGCTTGAGGATTTTTTGTGCCGATACCTGGGAGAAAAAATAACTGTCAGTGCCATCAGTTTTCTTAGGCTTGTTTAGAAAGTCGCCTTCTTGAGAAATCCCTAACAAAATCAACAGCAGCTAATACTGTTACCTTCTCACTATCAGGGCATGCTTTTTTGGTTTGTCTTGAGACCTCCGGTGAGAGCTTTATTCTGTAAAGCTGAAAGGAAAGTTTGCAGTTTCCCTGGAAAAGCAGAGCATTAGGCATTGGACACCTATTTGATTTTGTGTGCCTGGTTGACCCACATATGTAGGTTTGCCTATTGGCTCCTGAGCACAGACCCTGCCAAGGAAACCTGGCTGTGCAGAAGAGGAAGGTGCTGCCTGGATCACGCACCTACATCACACGGAGAGTGGTCTGTGTTTGTTTCTGGCATTGCAGAGCTATTGAGACAGCACAGCCAACAGTGCCATTGCTGTGTAACAGTTTCAGAAGTGTTTCTGTGGCATCCTGGCAGAACAAATGTGTCATTCATAACTGCACTCTTCAAGAAAAAGAGCAGCACCGTCATCTGCGCTGTAAATCTCTTTAGTCACTTTTGTTTTCTTTGCTCAGGTAGCAACACATTCTTAACTGGAACGTATTGCTACCTGGGCATTTTTGTCAGAGCATTTGTAATTGCCTCCTCAGTTTCCCCAGGGCTGTTATGCTGTGTTTGACTCAGCACTGACATATCTCACAGGGAAATCTGGAGTAGGATCCCGCCACCCCCTGCCCCCCCCTTTTTTTTTTTTCTGTAATTTAGGCCCAAGTGCAGGCAAGAACATATTTCCTTTTTTGCAAGAGCAGGACACTTGTGCATCCTCCTCTGGGATCCTGTAGGGAAGACCTCTTCTGCTGTGCAAGACCTTTGTGTTGGCGGTGGAGAAGCAGAAGTGGGTCTGGTGGATTTGTTGTTCTGTGCGAATCAAGAAGCCACAATCCCTGCCAGGGATGGAGGCTGTGATGACACCTGGGAAGAATCTGCTCCTCTCTGTCCTGAGAAAGAGGATCCCTTCTTACCCACATACTCAGTAGATCTCCTGTGCTCCATATCAACACTTATTTCTCCCACAAAAAGGAGAAAAATCTCCTGGCTTCACTTGGAGTAGTGAAAACACAAATGTAGGAACATACAGTGGAGTCTCACCACTGTAGAACTAGTGTAATGTCATCTGAATGACTACTTTCTAGAACGGCACTCATAAAAGGTGGTGAACATTAAGTAACAGCATTGCCTGTGCAGGAAACACTAGAAAAGAATATATATTAGTCATCCCATTTACTGCTGTTTGCACACAGACAGAATGGTGATTAGAACTGGCTGGATCAAAGCAAAATGGTTCTCAAACGCGATTTCAAAATTCAGAAATAGTTTGGGCGCTTGCTGGCCAGCAACTGTTTTGGTCATCTTTGTGCCTCTGTTCCCTCAAGTGTCTTTTCAAAAGGTCCTTTCACAAAAGCAGCAAAATGTTGGGGTGTTTTTTCATATTTGCAGGTGATGTGTTCTGAAGAAGTGGATGGAAACATGTTCCTTACAGCCTTACTGTAAGATGTCCGCTCAGGAAATCAAAAGCGGTGCTCTTGAACCACTGATTATTTCTGAGCAGCCTTTCTGGTCAGCAGTAGAGTTCTGCATTAAACTCTTAACTATGTGGAAGTGGAGAGCTATGAGTTAATTTTTAAAGTTGTAATTTATAAAATGGGGACTGGCCAGCATTTTGTGTCACACACGCTGCACTGGTCACCTTCATCTGCCTGGCAGTTGCATTCTGCCCACCCTGGAGTGTGAGGACAGGGACTCCCTGCTGTGCCGCTCTGCAACGAGGGGCTAAACTTGATGTTCTTATGGGCCCTGGCAGCAGTGATGCTGGGATCTCTGCAGATTTGCCCTTTTGGAGACAATGCCTGGCCTTATCCATTAGGTCCCATGCCTGCTGAGCCATGCTGGAATAACTGGCCAGTCATGTGCTGCTCGTCAGTCACACGTGGTGCAGGAGGTGGGTAACAGACAGGGCAAAGAAATAACTGTTTGCAAGGGAGTGACTCCCCTGGTTTCTGCAGGGATTTAAACACAGGCCTGTCTTTAGGTGCTTGCACTCTTTCAGCAACCATTGCATTTTTATGGTTTGTTTGCTGCTTGTAAACCAGCTACAGGTGACTAAAGCCTGTGGTCCAGAAACTGTTGAGTTGGAGATAAAACTGTTCCTTTCTGAGAGTGCCTGGAGTGTCTTTAAGAGACTGTGCTACTGCATTTGGAATCTATCTGGCTTTGTACCACTTACAAAATGTATTCACGGTAGGTGGTGGCATCCGTCTCCTCTTAGTGAATGCAGATATTTATATTATGCAAAAGGTTTTCTCACTTTGCTGCATTCAGATGATGAGTAGAGATACCATTCTTGTTAGATAAAAAACTGGGTCTGACTTTAGAGGTGAATTCAAAGAGCAATTTCTATTTAATATATATAGCAACAAATAGGAACAAAGCTGCTTAAAGAGTGCTTTAATGATGAATCATTATATTGCTCTCACCAGTCTGAAAGGCAATAAAAGTAAAAATGGAGTGCTAGGATTTAGTTGCTCAGAAAATGTACAGAAAGGGACCTGTATTGTAGAGAGGGTTTTACACCACATCAAAATGTTTTGAGGTGCAAAATTATCAAGTGACTTTCCACCCCAAAGGCAGCTGCTGCCTATTGTTTATTGTTCCAGAAGGTCCTTTTCTTTGGTTGTTAGTCACTTTCAATAATTTATTGCTTTTTAAAAAAGCCCTGACTGATTCCCCCCACCCCCAGATCAGGACAGATGCTGTCATAATGCTTCTTCAATGCCATAATTTTTATTACCAATCCTAATTAAATGCTGTAACTTCTGAAAATCAGATTAATTTGAAGCATCAGCCCAGTGTAAATGCTGCTATCATCAGAGATCATAAAATGTTCAAGGCACCATAATTCTCCCACATAGCTGCAGTGGCAAGTGTCCAAGGATCTGGCTACTTTTGTTCAGCTGACATGGACTGAAATGCGTGCTCTTCTGAGCAGTGCAGCATGGATAGAAATGATATGTTCTTCAGCTGTTGAATTGCACATTCTAGCCATAAGTCAACAAACATTAGAGAAATGACATCACCCCCCATCACTATTAACACTCCTTCCATGCTATAAATATTGTATGAATTCTGTGGTTTCTGCACAATTGATAACAGGGAAAACAGAGCTGGGAGGTTGTTGCACAGCGAAGCTGCACTTCATTGGAGAGCCAGGACATGATACAGGTTAGCCCCACTGCCAGCCAAGATTTTTCCGTCCTCGGGCCATGGTCCATGAATTCAAGTTGTGCAGTAACTACTTCAGCTAATTTGCTCTGCAGCCAGGACACACACTGATCATCACTTTGGTCTTCTGGACAGCAGGACATGTTCTGCTAACTTGGCTCCTTTATGACCAATTTCTGTATTTTGAATATTGTTTTTTTCCTCCATAGATACTAGGTAACAAGTAATAAATTTTGATTCCAGCTCAAGCAGTGGTAAAGTTGGTCTCCCTGCTCTGTCCCAGCTTCATTTCTTAGATGTGACAGTATGGAAGATCTCGCTGGTCATTACAGATATAATTACCTGGCACTGACAGACAGAAGGGCATTAATCTGACGCTGAAAGCATTTATGTTGGAGCTTCATGTTTAGATTTTCTTTGCAGCAGAGAAAAAGCAGTCTGAGGGAACCATTACCCTTGTCTACAGCAAGATGAGATGAATTGCAGGCTAGAAATGCCCAGTCCTCTCCAGTCCCATGGATGGAGACTGTGTGACTGGCCCAGGGCTGGGTGTGAGGGTGGCAGCAGCAGCAGTGGGTGAGATGAACCCCACCCTGCAACAGCAGCTGGGCTCAGTCCACATTCAGCAAACCACCAGCCCCACCTGGGATGCTCCAGACCCCTTTGGAGGGTTTGCTGGACAATTTGACCCTGCAGGTTTAACTCCGCCTCACTGAATTGAGTCATTTTGTCAGCCCATGTGATGGAGTGGGGCTGTTAAGTGTGTGCTGCTGTTTGCTTCTGAGCATCTCAAGAGCAGATGCCAGTATGTTTCTGCTCACTGGGACCCGATATTGCTGCTTGATTCTATAAACCATCTCTTTGATTGGCACTGTGAACTGTGCTTGCCTGCCTCCTATTAAATAGCTATTATATCTGCCAGGCTTGTGTGTTCCAGGCTTTATGGTGAAACCAAAGTGGGAAAATCTGTGTCACTTTAGAGACTGATGTGGGTAATACACGTTTGTGTCAGTGGCTGTTGTGGATCTTCTGCTCCTGCCCACTTCCCAACACGCTGATTGTATGCAGGCAGTTACTGGTGCAGAGAGAAGACCAGCAGAGTGAGATTAGTCCCATAAAGAATTTTATATTTGAGATTTACCCAGCAGGCTTGTTTCAGCCAAAATGTGGAATTTTGCATGTGTTTTCATTCCTAGTTGCAGCATTTGGCCACAATTTTTCTTTTTCAACATATGTGACATCCAGGAAGCTCTGGGCAGACATATATGATTATAGAACAGCTATTGCTTGCAAAGGAAAAGAAATGCAGAAGTATATCAGTTATCCACACTTTAGTATATATAGTGGTTTGCACGTAGGTATTGTGGACGTTGTCTGGAAGACTGCAATGTTAACGTTTCTAATGGGGGCTATTGGAGGTCTACTGAAACTCTTACAGTTATGGATTAAATTTAATATACACTCCCTTTGAAGAAGCCTGTATTTTTATATTTTATGGTACCCAGTGCTATATGCTTGGTTTACAGCAATGAAATAGCTGAATGCTGGAATAAATGTACCAAACAGCTCTCTTGTCTTGATAACATACCTGCTTTTGAATGTTAATCATCACATTCTCTGTTTTCTACTACTGTGTGCAAATATAAAACCTCATGTAAGCAAGTAAGTCTGAGCACTGTAGTGTGAATATGGCAAATATTCTCTAGCAGTCCTCAGTTCTGTAATGCATGCATGATCCTTGGGGTCATCCTGATGACACAGGCAACAGAAAATTTCACCCAGCAACTTCTCCTTGCCTTTCTGAAGAATATTCAAGCTTATTTAAAGAGTGCAGATAACTGGATCTCAAAGGTGTCCTCAGGGTAGTCGTTTTGGTGAGTAATTATTTCTGGTGATTTATAAAATAATAAATCCAATCTGTTTATTTTCTTGTTCCGTAAGTTGAATCATCTTCGTCCTTTGTCTGCTTAATTAAGGAGCCTGCTGGTAATGCAAATCATTTCCCATGATGTGGACAACTCATTATTCAGCCTTCTTTTTGCTGAAGAGATCATATAATTTAAACCCTTTCCACACAATCTGTTTTCAGGCACTTAAATTCTATGCATTTCTCTCTGTTTTTCAGCATCTTTTTGAGCTGTAGACATTAGAGGTGGCTACTGTGGGACAGCAGAATGCCAGATTTTACTAATATTCCCACTAGAACCATACATAGAAACAACATCACCTTTCTAACCTTGCCTCTCTTCAAACATCTAAATGTGTCATTAGATCTTGTAGCTCCACAATGGCCCTGGGACCTTGTGTTCCATTTATCTGCCCTGACTCCTACATATATTTTTAATTCTCCAACTTTCGATGTAACTGTTCCCCCTTCTGTAAGTGGAGTAGATCCTTCCCCTCTGCATTCTTTGATCCTAGACTTACGTTTTTCTCTGTTACAGTGTCTGATCTCTGATAGGGCTGGGCATATGGAGAAGACTGAATTGTTTGACTGTGCTTGTCTAAGTTTGGCAATATTTATCACTTAAGCCAGTCCTGAGTTGCATTGGGCGGTGAAAATTGTCTCTGTAGGCCCAGTTAAAAGCACTTCCCTTCACTGATGGTTCCTCATTAAAATTACATCTTGTCAATTATCAGTGATTTTTAAAGTGTGCTGTAGTAATTTCAGGTAATGATATTCTTACAGTNTAAAAAATTTCAGGATTATTCAAAAGGCTGATTGAGGTTCCCATCACATGCAGGTACAGGAGGCCCTGCAGTCACAATGATTTCTGTTGCTTTCTGGGGGCCACTGGGTGATGTTTTCCAGGAGAGACTGAACAGGTTTCTGTTGATGTTGAGGTATTCATAAAATCCACGACAAAGATAAAGCAAATACAAAATTGGGTTTTGAGCACTCTTGTTTCGCCATACTTTTTGTTGGTTTTGGTGTTTAATTTAGGTACTTTTATTTTTATTCCTTAGGAGTTCAGTCCTTTAGCAATTGCTCTGTGATGCTGCTTTGGGTCTCATGTCCAGGTGACCACTTAAAATTGCTGGACTAATATTTGTGGCCCATCCAAAATGCTGCTGTCCAGCTCTTTGCCTCACCTGGGTCTTTTCCTTAGCTTGATCCTCTTTTTCCATTGTTCTGCCCTTGAGGTACTTCCCTTCTAGCAGGAAAACGGAGTAAAATCTTTCCTCTTCCAACCACTGGGGTGTTGTTTTCTATTTCTTATCCCCTCAGTGCTCACCCTGGCATTTATTATTTATTTAGCACTCCTTGACCTCATCTCTGACACTCTATGATTACACCTTGATTACTTCTTCCTCTCTTTTTTGCCACCTTCGTTTTTGTCGCAGTTTTTTCTTGAACAGTCCATTTGTTTCCTTGACACTAGCAATTGCTGACAGCCTGGTATCCTGTCTCCAACAGTGGCAAATAGCAGATGGTTAGAGAATAATGTAAAAAGCAGGGTGAGAATATAATAATCCTAATATATCCTGGCAGCAGTGATCAATGTCGCGTCTGCCTGACTGTTGTGAATGTGTTTAAGCACAGCCCAGTGGAGGCTATGCCTAACACCATGTGGGTGAGGAAAGGATAATTTTACAAGATGGCAAATTTTCTTGTGTGACTGCCTCTTTCCAAAAGTGCTGGCTGGCCTTTCCTTGTGCCACTGCTTTGCTCAGCGTAGCTCAAGCAGCCACATACTTGTTTCTGATTCAGTCCTGAGGTTTCTTCGCTGGACTCCTTGTACCTGATTGAGTAGGAGCTTGTGTTCTCTCCCTTGAGTCCCCTTGAGATGGTTGCAGTGTGGCAAGATGAAGGCAGAAGTCCCTGTGTTTGGTTATGAGCCCTTGTACGATTGTGCTGCTTGGCAGATTCCTCTGGTGTTCAAGCTCTGAGTAGTTGCAATGCAATCTGATAAGTGTGATGATGAAAATCTATGAAAATCATGGCCAAACAGGCAAGGGAGAGATCCAAAGCAGAAGGAGAAGTTATGTGGAGGGGTTAGGGGGGCTTTTCTCTCAGCACCTTCATGGTTGCTTTGGGGTTCGTTCTTTATTTACAGATTATTATTTTCTCCAGTATTCCTTCAAATCTGGAACAAGGTCTGAACTGTGTGAAGCAGGTAGAAAAATGTATTTCTATTTTTTTAAATGCTAGGTTTGAAGTTGCATTTAAATATACCTCTGTTATTATGTAGAATATATTGTCCAGGGCACTGAGCAGGTAAATAAGATGAGTGATGTTGCAGGTGTTAGACCTTTAGCTCCTTCAGCTGAAGCTTCCTCTACTACCATCACTGCTCTGGGATGCAGCGCCATACTTTGATTTATCCTCAGCTGGTGGTCAGCTTGACTGATAGACTTATTTTATTTCAGAGCAGTATTTTCTTCACATGATATATTTTCTTTCATCGTTATTGCTTTGCGCATTATCCACAAAAGTTTTGGAGGAGTCCTTGGAACTTCCTTAGGATAACATATAAAGGGCCAGTGGGAAGACAGGAGCATTTCATTGACATGACTGGTCATCAGCACCCAGCTCTTCACTGTTTCACCTCACCAGTAAGGATAAGGGTTCTTCTGTTCACGGAGGTGAGTCCATAAGTCCCTACAGCTCTAACTGCTCCAATCCCTGCCACGTGACTGTTGAATAAGACTGGGCATGATTCTTCTTGTCTATTTTTTCCCCTCTCCTTCCAGCAGAGGAGTGCCTCTAGTGAGCTGTGCCAAGTGATGCCTGCAGTGGCTGTAGAGGATGTTCAGAACAGGGCAAGGCACACAGTGTGCCTTTCCCAGATGGATGTTTCCAACTTTGTGCGAAGTTGTGCGTGCCAGAGCTCAGGAGTGTGCACATATGCAAATTATCTTGTTAGAAATTCAGGGCAGAAAGGCACATAGCTCCTTTGCTGCCACAGGGAACTGTATCTAGAGACTCAGCGTGGAAATATGCCTCCTGATACACGTTTTAGTTGTGTATAAATCATCTGTAAGTATAGCTCACACTATTCATTTAGCTGGTGACAGTGTTATTTAGGGGTGATACGGAACAGTCACAAAGTAATAAGGACTGCCTGAGAAGAAAATATGTGCTGAAGCTCTTAGATGTAATGCTAATTTAAATAAAACATGGGCTCTATTAGGGCTGAAGAATATTTCTCCTAGAAATCTTAATAATTTTTAAACCATGGATGCTTAAAAGTTGGTTTTCTTCAAAATGAAGGTTCCATGATTATTTAAGAATGTTTTAGACTCCTTTTTAGGTTGAGTGGATTCATTCTGTTCTTAAAAAAATGTTTTATTGCTATCTTAGCAGTAGGGACACCTGGGCTCATCTAATGTATGCAAATGCAGCCCAGCAGCCTATACCCCTAACCATGATGGAGAAGCACAGAGAGGGACTGCTCATCATACTTCAAGTTAGACTGATGAGCAAGGGCATGTTAAGCAGGTATTACTTTAATGATCATTAATGCAGATATGGTGCACAGAAAAAGAATGTGACTCTTTGTAAATGCTGGATCAAAAGAAATGTTGCAAAAAGAAATCTCCAAATTTTACATTAAGCCAAATTATAAGTGTGCTAAAGGTAACAGCCATTCTTGGAGGTGTTTATTGCCCCCACTCTTTATTTCTCTGAAGGTTATTCACTGTGTGGACACTATGCAGTAAAATTGTTTGCTGAAGTGATAACCTTGTGCTACTTGCAAACGAAATTTGGTTAAATTGGAGTTATTGCTGCTATCTCACAGTGCAGATGCTTTCTAGTTGTGGTGTAAAAATTAGAACAAACAAGTCTTACTATCTTTAACTACTCATTAATATTAAAAGATAGGTGTGCATTTTTTAATGTTAGATGATTGGAATTTGGGTTGGAGCATAGTTATGATAAGAGGTTGTTATGCTGACTGTCAAGGAACACAGCTGGTGCAGGAAGCTCCCTGTGCAGCTGCAGTGAGAGCTGCAGGCTGTGCCCTGGGTGGGGGAAATGGCTGGAGCCCCAGGCAATGGGCTGGGAACCAGCACTGGCCCTTCATCTCACAAAGGACATGGGGACTCTGGTGCTGGCTGGGGGGTGGCTAGGCACCCTGAGACTCTGCAGGAGCTGGTGAACAGCAGCAAGACCCCAGACTCAGTGTCACCTTGGAATGGGTGCACAGACTGTGGGGGCATAAAAGCCCAGTGATTTCTGTGTTGGGGTCCCTCCCTGGAGGTACCAGCTCCAGCTGTTATGATGTCCTGCCCCATGATTAAATGATTTAAAAGAACCAGGTGCCTGGGACTCTGTTATGGGACACCTGGGATTGAGCCAGTGAGGGAAACCTGTCTGTGTGTGGGGGGTGTGCAGAGAGACAAGCAGGGAGCTGGTGGGTCACTGGAGCTGCCACTGCAAGGGGCCTCTGGTCCTAGCAGTGGCAGTCTGGCGTGGTGTGAGTGAGACCCCAGGAGTGGCATCTGAATGGTCAGACAGGCCTTGGCTTCGTCAGGCCATGGGAATGCTTGATGAAGTCCTCTTCTCAGCCTGAGGAGCAGTATTTTTTTTCAAAGTGAGATGAAATTCTTTAGTCTCTGGTGAGCCCTGAAAGTAATAGATGCTATTAACAGGAGATTTAAACTTTGTCCCTGTCTGCTGCTGGCTGCAGATTTTATGATAGTTCTCTTTTTATTTTTCCGATTTGTGTTGTATGGTTTGTGTTGCTTTAGTTTGTCAAAGTAGGCTGGAGAAACTTGGACTTCCAACTAATTTTCTGAAGAGTTGCAATGGATATGTTATGGCTTTCTACTGGCTTTCATCTGTGGCAGGGCAAATACTTTGTCTGCCTGCAGCACTTCAGTGAAATCTCCCGTGGGTTGGGAAACAGAAGGTGTGAATACTGTGTTAATGATGCTAATTTGGGAGAAGAGATACCCAGGAGGGCACGTTGTCTCCCTCTGCTTACAGGGGTCTCTTCTGTTGTGGTTGGGGCTGCCTGGGCTCATGTGACTCCTTTTCTATCTGTCCTCACAGCTCAGAAAGCATGGTTCTAAAGGTCACAGGTTTATCTTAGTAGGAGAAGATGACTTAGAGTGATTGTTTTATTGTCCTGCCATGTAAACTCTTCAGTAAATGCATATGATCACAGAACCACAGAATCATTTTTATTAGAAAAGACCTCCAAGATCATCAAGTCCAATCTTTGACCGATCACCACCTCGTCAGCTAGACCATGGAACTAAGTGCCAAGTCCAGAGTCCAGTCATTTCATGAAAACCTTCAGGGATGGTGACTTCACCACCTCCCTGGGCAGCCCCTTCCAACAACCCCTTCCATGAAGAATTCTTCCTGATGTTCAACCTGAACCTCCCCTGATGCAGCTTGAAGCCATTTCCTCTTGTCCTGTTGCTGTTTGCCTGGGACAAGAGGCCAACCCTCACCTGGCTGCACCTTTCAGGGAGTGCTAGAGAGCGAGAATCTCACCCCAAGTCTCCTTTTGTCCAGGCCAACCCCCTTTCCTCAGCTCCCTCAGCTGCTCCCCATCAGACTTGTGCTCCAGACCCTTCCCCAGCTCTGTTCCCTTCTCTGAACACGCTCCAGCCCCTCAGTGTCTTTCTTGTCGTGAGGGGCCCAAAACGACACAGGATTTGAGGAGTGGCCTCACCAGTGCCCAGTCAGGGGGACAGTCACTGCCCTGGTCCTGCTGCCACACCATGGCTGGGACAAGGCCGGGTGCCAGTGGCCTGTTGCCCGCCTGGGCACACCTGGCTCATGTTCAGCTGCTGTTGACCAGCACCCCCAGGGCCTTTCCCACCGGACACTTCCCAGCCCCTCTGTTGCAGTGCGGCAGAGCGTGTCTCGCAGCAGCATGGCAGGCCGCATCTTCCCTCGGGAGCGCCAAATGCGCACGGCGCATTCACGTCCCAATTAGATGTCAGCTCCTCGATGTGGCAGTGGTAAAGGAGGCGAGGAGGGTCTCCACATGGGGTTCCGCAGAAAAACTTTATTTATTAGATGTTGGGAATCCCAGGAGCTAAGACAAAGCTACAGCGGGGTCGTGGGGTTTTATATGGGGATGAGGAGGGCGGAGAGAGCATGAGGGCCAATGGTCTCAGGGCACAGAGGCGGTACATGGGCAGGTTGAGGTGTAGGGGCCCATAGGGAAAACCCGAGGGAGTAGCCAGGAACGGCGGCCAACGGGAGAGCGGGAGGGGAGAACAACCCGGAAGGGGAGACACAGAAGGAAGAAAAGGGAGGGAGGAATACACAATCAATAGCAGTAACGAAAAGGGGGAATACATAATAATGAAAGAACAGAGGACCTTGGGAGGAGCCGATCCACTCACCCTAACTGTCTCTAGGCCACTATTTTGTTCACAAACCACCACACCCCTCTGCCCCAGCCTGGAGCTGCAGGGGTTGTTGTGACCCAGGGGCAGGGCCTGGCACTTGGCCTGGCTGACCGTCATACAACTGGCCTGAGCCCATGGACCCAGCCTGTCCAGACCCCTCTGCAGAGCCTTCCTGCTGTCCAACACTCCCACCCAACCTGGTGTCATCCTGCCCACTGACTGAGGCTGCCCTTGGCCCTCTCGTTCAGATCATCAATGAAGTTGGCCCCGATGGTGAGCCTTGGGGAACCCCACTAGTGACTGGCTGCCAGCTGAATGATGGCATGTGTGCAACAGGGTGAGAGGCCATTTTACTGTTGTCCCAGGCAAAGAAAAGATGCCTGGACACAGATAAGCAGACAGAGGGGATTCTTAATTTTCATAAGTGGAGTCATACATTTTGGATTTATTTTCTAACCAGACATTTTAAAACCTATCCAAACTTTACGGTGATGTTTCTACAGTGGACTGCTTAACATTGCCACTCTTTCTGAGGGTACAAAGAGTTTAACTCACTGGGTTTTATTAAAATTCCAAATACAAATCTCTACAGGTATTTTCACTTTTAAAAAAAATATCACTACTTTTACAAAACATTAGGAAAGTTCATACTTCACTGATGAATGCTAAGTTCAGCATTGCCATCTAAGTTATGTAGTAACTTGCAGAGCAGTGTAAAATGACTGCATTAGTCTCTTAGGGTGTTTATTGCTTCCACAGTACTGACATTTTGTAGGGAAAGAGAAAGACCTGTGTCTCATGCTAGGCAGCCAAGCTCATTATTCTGGGGCAAGTCTTGGGGATTCTCTGGATTTCCTTCAGGTCTGCTGCCGGTTGGGTGACACGTGGGCACATGTTTTGCTTAATGAACTTTTCTGACCAGTGAAACCAGTGAGGTCCATCACAGGCGTCCCTTGGCTGTAGCATTGGCACATGTAAAATGGCACGATGGAAAACGGAGCTGGTATTTCTGCCTGTTCCGTGTTCCTGGATTTCACTTTCCTGAGGTCCCCCTGACAGGGATGAAGGTAGAAGAAATGACGTCACCTACCTGTAAGACAAACAAATACTTAACTTTTTTGGAATGCTTTCCAATGGATCTCTTATTAAGACTTTACAAGCTTGGCTAGTCATGTAGCTTTAATGCTCTGTTTGTCCTCTGACTCTTAGCTGTGGATGAAGGAAGAACTAACTCCAGACTCTAAATGAAAGATTCTCAGTATATCTGTCATAAACAAGCAAAGAAACAATCCTCAGTCTCTTCTTAGTCTCTAAGTAGTGTTGCTCTACGGCTGCATCAATGTTTTCTTGTATATTCTGTGTCCTGGGCTATTCCAGAAGATCATTTTGATCAGGAGATGACTACCAGCCACATCACTGCCCTAAGCAATGATGAATTCACAACCCTTTATAGAGTTTGCAAGTGAGTTTGCCATGTCATCTGACATTGATGCAGAAGACTGCATCTCCCAGAGATAAGGAAAAAGCTCACTGGGAACACTTCGTGAATAATAATTACAGAGCTATATTCACCTCTGATTTCTTTTTTGAGATTTTTGTGAGAAGAGTGGATACTGAGATAGAATTTTCTCTTTTGCTCTGTGTTGCTCAGGGACTTCTTTTTTGCTTCTGGCTGATTGAGGAAAAATGAGAAAATGCTGAAATTGAACACTAGACTTCCTAATAGTATGAAAAGCATCCTAAGGGGCTTGGATGTATGTCATAATGGCAGTAGTTTCTTTGACGATGAGTAGCTAAGAGGTCAAGCTTGAAAATCTTGATATAATTTTCTGAGATAGTTCAGTTTTGTCAGGATGACAGATTTTTGATTGGAGACAAAATATTAGAAATGAGGGGTTTATTTTGTAAAGATGATAGGAACAGGTAGCTCTTTTTGTACAATAGACCCTGTTATCCTTTTCTTGTTTTGCACAAATGTGGATGCTGACTCTGGAAAAGATGAAGAGCCAAGGACAAAACATTGCCTGGAGCAGTCGATGCCATGTTTTATAATAGCTGTTGCTGTACTGCTGTATAAAATCCATTGCAATGGCAGTGTTGGGGCACATGTAATTCTGGAAATACATTCAGCTTTTAGTGTCTTCTAAGGAAAAATTACCTGTTTGTTAGCAATTCCTTCACTATCAGAAAAGCTTTTGAGACTACTCTGTGTTTATAGATGAAGTAATCTGTTTTCTGGAGTTTGGGGCAGTTAGTGCTCATGGTAGAGTTCTGCATAGGCGACGGGTTGACTTTTGGGGTGATATGGTTCATTTCTGTGCAGTCTCTGAGGCTTGACATAGGATATAACAACTCTAGATTAAACATTTTCTCAAGTTAGTGACTTCTATGTGGATGGTGATTGCAAGCAAACAGGGAAGGATATTAAAAAGAGAAGTTTTATGAGGATACTGAGAATAAAAACTACATAATATTTACATAGGAGCTACATCCTGTTAAATGCCTTTGAATATCATATAACAACATCTCTCCAAATACCGATTACTGTTTCAGTGTAACTGCAGTGGTTGAGGTGGACTGTTAATCTCAAACTGCTGGAAGGTTCCTTAAATCAAGACACTGGGTCTTTCAGAATAAATTTTACTGCTCAGGTTTACACTGAGTAATTATTAACAGCACTGAATAAATGTGTGAAGTCCTAGAATCTGTGTGCAGTATCTTACCCAGAAAGGTCCCTGGTAGCTGTGAAACTGTACTGGCAACCAGCAAGGGGTTACATCCTCAGGAGCCACAGTCTCCTACACGTTATGTGAAGAGGAGGGGAGAAAGAGAGGTGCTGACCCTCAGTGCAGGAACTTCTCAAGCTTGCAGCTGAATATCTGCCAGAACCGAATGGAGAAAAATCTCTTTCGTCTCAAATTTACTGAAAATGTCCCTCAAAACAGCTTTAGCCCACATTGCCCTTCATTCAAAATAAAGATGATAACTTTGTTTTCTGTCTTCTCATTGCACTAAGTGAAACGCACAAATGCTGCCATAATACAAGCAGGTATCGTGTTCTGAATGTGCAGTAGTCTTTTTTATTTTCTGAGAGGCTTTATTTTATGATTTAATTATTACATGACAAGGGTTTGTTTGAAGAATAAGAAGGCAATTTAATTGGATTTGCTATTTTATAGGCAGAATCTAAAGAATTACTAGAAGGCATTTCTCTTAATGTTTACAACTCTCCTTTTATAATACGTATTTACACATGTTTCACGGCTGACACCGATATATGTAGAGAAATCGTACGTATTTGTAGAGTAAGCCTGTAGTTTAAGGCGAATAAGCAGGCCTTGCCTTTAGTAGAATATTTTTCCTGCATAAGGACTCTCATTTTAAACAGTGTGGATAATGGTGTCTTTTCTATCCGAGGAGTGTATGGTTATGACTCATGGTGTCATAAATACTATGGCTATTACAGTGAGCATCCAAGTGAAATTACACAAAATTATATATTTGCCAGGGTTCTTTTCTCTAACGGCCAAACTTCAAAATAGAAAGCTTTATTATTCATTTTGATGCGTCTGAACTACTGAATGTTCTTGCTGGCCCACTAGACAGTTTAATAGGGCTCCTGAACACCATCAATAATTCATGCGTCTCTTAAACAGGGATATGGTACTTGTTCAACTGTAATCTGAGTGTACCAAATTGTGAGCTGCTATAGGATGGTCAGGGACATGCTCAGTGCTGGGCCTAGACCTTATAGATGTGCAGGGTTCTTGGATTTGAACACCCTGGGTGTGGTGCTCCCAAACAAGGAGCTCTCCTCTTTGCCCTCCCCACAACTGTTGCTTTTCCTGAAAGGGAGACAGCTGTTAGCCAAGGATGTAGTAAACGCCCTTCAGTGTGATTTGGGTGATGTAAATGGCGTAAATCCACCCCAGCATATGACTCTCAGTGCTGGCTGGCCCAAAGATGGAGAACCTGGTGGTCCAGGTGGAAGGGAGTGGAGGAAGCCTAGGCTGGGGTGCATGAGCGTTCAGGTAGCACCAGCAAAAGTGACTGTCAAACTGGAATGGACTGCTCCAGTTCAAGACAAAATGGAAAATCCAGTGATTATTGTAGGATGTGTTAACTGATATTTATGAAGAAACCTAATGTGATGTGATTTTTTTTAAAGTGTGTCTTTGACTTCATTGTTTGTTTTCCTATTTTCTATGTCACACACGCTG
Source organism: Oreocharis arfaki (assembly GCA_013398015.1). Taxonomy (NCBI): domain Eukaryota; kingdom Metazoa; phylum Chordata; class Aves; order Passeriformes; family Paramythiidae; genus Oreocharis; species Oreocharis arfaki. The sequence continues at coordinate 257,115 of VZRR01012114.1, forward strand.
TGTCATCCCTTGTTGTGCTAAATACCATAGCCAGATAGAAGGCTTTACAATCAAAGACGATGAGAAAGGCCAAAGGTGATTACAAGCAAGGCTATAGGGGGCCTGTCATCTTGATATGCTGCAGGGAGGTCTGCTGGAAACATTGCCTGTCATTGATCTCCGTTTGCCATTGTAGAACCAAGGCATGCACAGCACTGAGGCATGACATGTCGAGGATGAGCACCTCGACAGAGCTGAGAAATCACTGAGTTCCCTGTGTAGCAATCCAGACTTTTTCTGCAAGAACCTTCCTTCTTTAGACTTGTCACACTTGAGCCATGCTCAAGTCTCATCAGGAGTTGAGTTAGAAGTTACAAAGAGCTCAGAAATTAAGGGTGTATTGTCTTGCGCAGATATTTCTGAGAAATGGTTGGCAGTGTTATTTTTGAATAAGAATTTGTTGCACAAAGAGCAGTAACTTGTCAGACAAGTGCAAGAAAACAGTACATACAACCATTCAAGTGAAAGTTTTACTGTAGGTGGAATGAGTCTGAAGTCAAGACCTTTTTCTTCCTCCCTATTTGAACCTTTTGTCCTTTATCAGGCTTCTAGGAAAAATCTCATGCTGACTTTTTGAGTTCTCTGTTGCTGTCTGGATGAGGGTCGAATTGTGCCTCATCTTTGTTCAGGATGCAGAAGACTTTGTTGGTACAGAAGACAGAAGACTGTGAAGAACTCCATGGCCATACAGCTTTCACGAGTGAAGCTACAAACCCCAGGCAAACGTTGGCTGTGCTGGTTTGAAAACAGCTTTTTTGCAGCTAACTTAGGGGCTGGTAATGCAGCACAGGGTTGTACCTGCCGGTGTGATGTCTGTGTTGAGTTGGGGAGCAGAAGGAGGCTGTTCAGCTCTCTCCCAGCCTGACGTTGCTTAAGGCTGAGGGAGATGGAATTTCACTGCACGCTGGCTCAGTGTTCCTGATGCCTTATGCGTAGGGTTTCTGGCAAAAATGGCCTGGAACTCCCATTTTTCTTTCCAGACTGCAATGAGGTTAATCCTAACAACGTGCAGCTCCTTCTGGAAATAGGTTTTAGGTGGTGGGTGTGTTTGAAAAGAAAGATGATGGTTCTTCACTTGCTTTCGGCTGTAATGGAGGAATTTAGATTGAAACATTTCTCTCTTAACTGCTGCTTTTCAGTGAACGTTTTGCTCTGTCTGGGTGAAATGTTTGGGTCAAATGAAAATTCTGGCTCTGTGGTGAAAGAGCAGATGATGGCAGTGGTGACAGTGATTATCAGTCATCTTGCGCTTACGCCTTGGAGTGATGGCTGGTGGAAAAGGGCCGGTTGTTCCACACCAAGGGTTACCGTGCTTGCTCATCTGGGACATGCAGCCTGAGCAAACCCAGTTTCTCATGAGGCTGTCAGCAGGGCATCTGAGATCTCAGCTCCTGTACCACATTGGATAGGGGAAGTTGGAACTACCAGCGTTTGAATCTGTTCCCAAGGCGTTTGATGCTGACCTAGGAGGGCTGTGAGTGCCTGCTGATTGTGACTGAGCTTTGAGCACTGCTGCCTCCTTGGCCTGTTGCGTGCCTGGAGCTGCTGCTTATGCAGTGGTACAGGTTGTACTTCTTCTGCCCAAACTGCTCATCACCAATGAAATAGCTCTGAAATGTGACAGGATGGAACCATTTTATAAGGAATTATTTTCTTCCTATTTTCCTCTCTCATTGCTGTGACAAGTGCTGGAGTTCCTCCAGACTGTCAGTGGGCTACAGCCTGGGACCCTCTTTCCAAATCGGTTTTCTGCTTTATTTCTTAGTGTCATGTTTTGTTTCCATGGAAACTCCCCAGCCTAACTCAACTTATAATACTGTCAGGTGCATGAACAATGCTGTCATTAAAGAGCATCCTCAGCGCTGGATGTTTGCTCATCGTGTGTCCTACTAGACAGGCAATATGGTGTCAGGAGAGGCTACATGGTCACAAAAACTTGATGGGAGCCTGAAGGCTTTGGAAGAGCTGGTGAAGCCAGCTGGAGAGGAGTTTCCTTTGGCTGCTGTTTCTTAAAGCTTTTGCGCCCATGAACAGCAATTCTGTTCATGGAAAGGATGAATATTTTGCCATTTTCGAAAGGATGACCTTGGGCTATGTGTAAAAGCCTGTCTACAAAATGCATATGTAAAAGAACAGATTTACAACAGTAGCAAAAGAAGTTAAACAGAAAATATATTGTTTCCAGGAAAATCCGATTAACTACAAACTCTACCTTGGAGTGAAGGTACTGACTTCTGTCGCTGAGCTTGGAAGTATGTGAGGCAATATTCGTGTGCTGTAATGAATAAGAGTGTCTGATTAGCATCAACATTTCCCATTGTGTTTGCACCCTGGAATCTGCTCATGGCAATATCTTCCTTCTTTCAGCCTCATCCCTACTGTTGTCATTGAAGAACATCAGTAAGAGAAAAAAGCTTACCTTAGTGAAGTGGAGACAAAAGTTCTGTACCTAAAAGAACAGTTTCCCCTCTCCCCTGTGAAATTTTACAGATGCTGTTATATTGGTAACCACATTTTTTAAGTGCCACATTAGCAGGACAAAAACACAGTGCACAAGAAAATTTGCAACCCTTTAAGGAAGAGCCATTAGACTGTGAGATAAAATGTGGCTCTGCATCTCTAAAAATAGTATATTTGCATCTCTATAAGAACTTCAATTTTGGTAGCCAGGAATAGTCTAGGCATCTTCATTGTAATTATTAAGAATTACTAGCTTGCACAATTATTGCTTCGAGAGCGATGTGAATGTATATGGTATTTTAGAGGACAGGGAGAAGTGAAGAATTTATTGCTATTTAAAACCCTGAAGTTTACTTGTTTGCTGGCAAACAGTATAGGAATTCAAGAACTGTAAAGGTGGAGAAGGCTGTGAGTTCATCTTTGTTTGGTGTCTCTGGTGGATGCTAAGATGTTCAGACGAAGGGGAAAACCTTTTCTTACAGAGGTGAGAGAATTTCTCCATCCAGTGAAAACCAGGAGTTGGAAGAGGGAAGAGAGCAGAGATGCAGAGCACTTTTTAAAAATTTTATTTTAATGGCTGTTACTTTACATTTGAAAAACCCTGAAAGCAAATCATCAGTTTGGAAAGCGGTCAGTGTCAGAAAGTTCTTTCACATAAATCTGCAGCTACTCTGGTTTAGGAACATGACATTTTGGTGCTCAGAAGCTCCTTTATACATTGTCAGTCACACAGCCATAACCTGAGGACTGCCGCAGAGCCCCCTGAACTCAAGGAAAGGGACTCATTATTCACTGGATCATGGGTCATGTTCAAATAGCAGAATTGGGTCTCCAAGGCCTGCAGCCTGGAAGGTAGGAACAGCAGGAGTTCTTGCAGTGTGGAGTGGGGTGATCAGGCCATGGATTTGCTGATGTTCTGCTTGTATGATGCAAGAACAGTAATCTTTCCCGGAACTATTGCAAAATGCCCACAGCTCTGCATCTTAGAACGGGTTTCATATACCAAGTAAAACAATTTTCTATTTTTTATTCTGTAAAACTCTGTCTGTGCGCAGTCGTTCCATAATGGGATGGAATCTTCCCATTCAGCGGTGTAGATCAGCTCTGCTGGCTTTTTGTTTCTTGTTAGCTTATTGCATTGATTAAAATAGATGAGATAGGATGTACTTTTTGCATGAACACTGCCAGAACTGGCAACCCTCCACAGGGCTGCACTAACAGGTGCAGATACTCCTTGTCAACACAAAGGTTTCAGCTCACCGTTCCTGACTGCTTCTCTCATGGGTTGGGGTGTGAATGCTCCTACTGGCTTCTGGTGCAGACCAGAATTTGGGTATCATTTTGACCTCCATAAGTACCTCCTCCTGCAGAATGCTGCTGGAACAAGCTCTTAACATGCCTGTCTTCTGGTCCCCGAAAAGCCCAATTTTTCAGAGCACATTTTCTTTTGAAGTCTGATTCAAAGCCCATTGTAATTGGTGTAGTCTCCTATGCATTCTAATGCAGCCAAATCAATGGTCATGCATTTAGGAACTAAGAAAATTGCTTGCATCTGCAGGGTGGGAGGATTCAATCTTAGAGTGCCATGATGTTTGAAAGGGTCTTGGATGTCAGGCTGAAACCCAGCCACGTGTGAGCTCCAGCTTTGTGTGGCTGAATGTGGCCCTTGGCTGTACCTGTGGGGGACGGATTGTTGCTCCCATACACCCTGCTGACGACATGACTGCTTAGACATTCAGCCCCTCTCTGATGTCAAGACGTTTTAAAAAAGGATTACAGAAATTTGTAAAGAGCTCAGGAAAGTTCTGCAAAAATGACTGGGTGTCTGTAAAACATTCATTTTTAATGAGAGGCTCAGTCTAGTTAAAATAAGGTTAAGAGGATACTTATCGGAACTGTATAAACACTGCGGCAGGAGATTTATGGTTGCAGGAGGCTTTTTAAACTAATAGGCGAAAGTGGAACTATATAAATCAGTGGATGGAAACTAAAATTAAGCTAATACATGTTGGAAGAAGCGTAACCCAGAAAAATCTTACCTAAGAACAGAGTGGGTCTTTATCACTAGAAGTCCTCAGGAATAGATCCATTTTGAAGGTCAGCACATTACTGACTTCCAGGGTAGCTGCAGGAGACTCTAATTAAAGATTTCTGGGTTATACTATGTGTAAGACCACATTAAATATTTAGACTCCCTACCCTTGGCCTTAAAAACTAAGCACTTGGCAGTCACTGATGTGAGGGAGCTTTGGAGAAAATCCTTCCAAAGTTTTAGATTGAATATTAGGAAAAAATCTCTTCACAGAAAGAGTTGTTAAGCACTCGAAAAGGCTGTCTGGGGAAGTGGTAGAGCCACCCTCCCTGGAAGTACTTAGACATGAGACCTGGGGGTATGGTTCAGTGGTGGGCTGGGCAATGTCAGATTTACAGTTGGACTTGATGATTGCAGAGGGCTCATCCCACTGTTAGGTGATAATTTCCACAAGGATCCAGACTCCACTAGCCAGGACTGCTCCAGGATCCAATAATTTAAAAAAAAAAAAAATTAGTTTTCTTTGCTGGTCTGATTTATTTTTTGTTTTTGTTAATAACTTTACACTGATATTTCTTAGCACATGTTTTTGCTGTAGAAGCTTTTAGATGTAATGTTTTTACCTATATAAAAATTTATCTCACTGATGCTTATGAATGTTTTATCCCAAGAGCAAAATCTGTAGCTAAATATTCTGGGCAAGTAATGAAACTGTCTTTAAAGAAACCCTTTGAAATGTACATATTAAGTAAGTGAAGAAAGGAAGAATTGATGATTTTTTTTTTCATTCATAACTTTCAGCTGTAGGAATCTTAGATGTTGCTCACAGATTTCATTGGTATAAAATAACAAAGAGGGTTTCCTTTCCCTAGATTTTACTTTACTTTGAACAACTATCATCAGATTTACAGTTCACTGAGTCTGTTGCAAATAGGATTTTATACTAAGATCAGTTTTTAGATTACAGCTACTTAGGGGTTTTTCTTTATAAAACATTTATTAAGGTAAAGCTGAATAGATGTCCTGTGAATCAATGCCCTTTGAGAAGCACTCTCCGTTTCTGTGTTCTGTCAATACTGTGCTCAGCTGAAAGCACCACCCATGTAAGGATCTCATCCCAGCTCCTCACAGACAGATTGCCACCCTTGACCATGCGGCATCCATTTATGTCCTGCGTCTTCCTTAATTGCTTGTAAATTATATGCTTTGGAAAGCAGAAAGTGATTTTGATTTTTGAAATACAACACTCACAAGGCAGACTTGCTTTGGGAAGGGGTAGGCAGAATTCTTGCCTTGGAGATTTTTAAATTCACCAAAAACTTAAGCTTCAGCAGAAGCAAAGGATGTGGGTCAGTTCAGCAGTGTCACAGAATCCAAATGGATGATATTTAATTCAAACAGGATTGCACTTCTGGAAAATAATAATAACAGTATTCTACCCTGCTTGATCTGCTTTAAAATGTTTCATTTGCCTTAATAAAGCCTTGGAATGCCCTTGTGTGGCTGATGCTATTAATATTTGAAGACCAGTGCTTTTAACAATAGTAGTGTCTCTTGAAGTGCAGCATATGGGTATTATAGGAGTAAGAATAATATAAATTTAACTAAGCTGGCTTAATGTGCCCTCTCCTGCTGGGGCAAAAAAATCCCCCAACAAGCCAGAAATGAGAAAGAATGAAGGAGCAAAGAGCTCATCACAACGTGCAATCAGCTACACCAGTCCTTGCAGAGAAACTGCCCCAGAGATGCTTCCAGAGAATGAAGCAGGCGCAAGAAATAAATGTAAGTGGGAATAAAGGAGTCTGTGCATTTAAAAGAATATAACAAGCAAAATTAAATGCTAGCAGGTGATGGTGCTGACGAAGCTGCACGCCATGCAATGTAAGTCTGAAATAGAGCCATGGGTTATCTGGGATGTCCCTGCAGCCTGAGCAGCAGAGTGGTCCCTGAGAGCCCCCACGCTGTGTGAGTGAATGAACCAGTGAGCAGAACTTGATGCACTTCTGTTAAGGGTGTTTGGCTATTTCCCTTTCCATTTTCCATCCCTTAATTTTTGCTGTGTTGGGACAAAACCTGCTCTTCCCTTGACTAAGGTTTGTTCCTTATGTTTGCCTGGACTTGTTTTATGGTGGTTTTCACTCACGCTGTTCTTTCTCAAGTATTTGGTGCAGGTGCACTTCAGGGGTTGTGTCGTTTGGGAATTCTTTTGATGCTGAAGAGTTCTTTCTAATGCTTTCCTGAACTTAATATGCTAAAATCTTGGGAGCTGCTTTTTTCCCTGAGATTTTGGAAGGTAATGGTAGCTTCTGCAAATATCAACTGCCATTTATCAGGTTTAGCTTAAAATCTGACTTTTTCAAGATTTTTATAACTTAACATTTGAAGCATCTAAAATACAGGATCTTGGTGGCTTTTTTTCTTCAAAAAATTCTACCTTTTTCTGCTTTGCAAAGCTGTCATAGCCTTCTGGGAATGTAATGTTTATGTGCCTAGAATTGATAAGATGTGATTCCTGGCAAATTTCAGCTCCACTTCAAACAGAAATCCCTTTGATTTGGGGTTCCTCTGTAGGGCTGTATGGTGCTTAATCTCTAGGGTTATCTGTTTTGCAGACACTATGCAAACATTTATTTAGTTTAGTGCTAATGTGTATATTGTTCTTTTTGCTGAAATTTTTGTGCACATCTTGGAACCAAAGCATCTGTGTGAAGTCTTTGCTGCAGGAGAGAGCAGTGTGAGGGTTTGTGCAACATCCTTGCAGTGTGTGCTCTGTTCTTACTGAGTCCACAGCTCTTATTTGTCCTTCATGTTTTGTTTTTACCAAAGTTTGGGGCATTTCTTAGCCTGCAGACTTTGTGCAGCTGTGGTTGTTTGCCTTCTGTTTTGTCCAAGAGACTGTAACACAAAGTGTATTTCTACTGTTAAAAAATAAGAACGTCTTCCTACCCTCAGTCACTGACACAGTTTGCCTTGTTCCTAGAAGGAAAGAATACAGCAACTGGAGTTGTCACTTTGGGGTGAAATTTGCTGTGCTGAGTGTACTTTGACTTCAGGCAGAGTATTTTGCAACTGAGGAAGGAAAAGCTTCTTGATTATAAACGTTAATAATTAAAGATACAGGACACCACTGTTTTGAAAGCCCTTTCCTTAGAAAGAAAAGTTTTTCAGGGGAAAAATCTAGTGCGTGTGGCGTTATTATCATCATAGTGGGTGCAATACTGTTGACTTGTGGGTTTCTAATTTTTTGGAAGAGTATGAGAGTCAATGTTCAAACAGCTGTTTCCTAGAAATGCAAATAAAATACAACAGAAGTGGGCTGTCCTAGGCAGTACAGTCTGGGCCTCAATCTGAAAACTTTGCAAAGTGAAGAAAAATGTGATTTTCCAAACTATTACTGTCTTGCTGGCACTCTGTTTAATTCTTATTGAGATGTTCTTTAACTGATAATCTCTCGAATGATTCCTTATATTGATAAGAGCAAATCACCTGCTGTTGTGGGACTTAATTGCTGGATAATCAATGTGTAATACTGCTACTTGTTTTTTGTTTTGCCCTTAAACAACATAAACCCCCCCTTCTTGTGAAAAGATGAATTTCTGGCTGTCCCCTGCCAGAATGGCTGGGGCACAGGGAGTGTGGGGGCCTCCCTGGGAGCTGGGCAGTGCCTCCCTGGTGCTGCTGCACTCACTGGGACCAAGGTTCTGGCAACAACTTGCCAAGGACGCAGAATAACGGAAATGATTCCTGGGGTTTTGAGTCTATTTATAACTGGGAAAAAAAAAGTGCTTTTTGAAGGCAAAAATTGCATGAAATGTCTCCTGTCAAAATCTCGCTCATCAATGTCAAATTCTCATGACATTGACAAAATAGCTATTTCTGCATGGAAAATGTGACAAAACTGAGTTTTGAATTTGCTGCTGACTTTTGTGTTTGCTGCTTTCCTTGGAATTAGCTCGTTTCTTTGGGAAGGTGTTAATTTTGAGACAGAAACTCTAAAAATGGGTGAATTTTCTGCTCAAAGTAGTCTGGATGTTGAGTTTTTATTAAAACTGTAGTTTATTCTTTATGAAATACATGTCTGGGGAGCTGGGAGAATTGCGCATAGCAAATTGTGCAGACAGATATCAAAGCACTCATTTATGGCCTAGTCCATGACTCTCTTCTCACCCCACCACACAGCAGAAGGGCAAAGCTGTTGGCATATGCTCTTCTGAGGGGTAAGGCTGCAGTTTGTCATGATAATGTTGCCAAACATATGACATATTTGCACTTAATAGACTTATTACTTATTAGACTTAACTGGACTTATTATGTACTTAAAAGTCTCATGAAAATTTTCATTTGTCTTGCTCAGTGGTCGGTAAGAATAAGAGTGAAGGACAATGGAAACCATGTACGTATGAATGTTCTGTGGATGTGGCCTCACTCTGAGTTGAGTTTGACAAAAGAATAAAAAGGTAGCTGATGATCCTGACAGACAGTAAATTACAGGCAGGCATTTGTTTCTGAGCCCAACAGCTTTTGCTTTTCTTTTCATGTCCTAAGGGAACGTCTCTACAGCAGGTTAAAATCATTTAGGAGTTAATGGTTCCTCATCTGTAAGATCATTTCCCTTCTAAACATGCACTGAAAGCTGCCCCTTTAGGATGTGACTTCCTCAGCTTCTGTTTCAAAAGTCACCAAGTTGAGGGATCCAGGTCCAGTTTCTTGGAAAAGAGAAATATCTCACGACCCACACAATTTTCTGCTTCGCTTCCCTCCCAGGTTTGCTGGAACCAGCTGCTCCTGGCTAGCGTTCCTCTCAGGAGAGGCAGGACCTGCCAGGAAGCTGTTTGGAGGCTTTCCCATACTTTCCCTGAGGCTGACTTTTATCCTTCTTTTGCAGATGCCTCTTCTGCTTGCTCGTCTCTCAGGTCCTATTCAGAAGCCTGATTTATTTGCATTTATATTTGGTTTTTCTTCGATGCAGTCATTGTGACCTGTATTAGTGGTATTCTGGGCTTCTGTTTTATATTCTCCATCTCTTGGCAGCAAGCCCCTCCTTTTGGTGAAAAGAGTGCTTTGTTAATATTTGTCATGTAGATTGAGCAGGCTGGGAGGTGACAAAGGTGGCTAAACACACCCTCTTCTCCCCAGGAATTGTGCTGGTGCAGGCTTTCCAGACTCAGTGCTGTGGGCTGAGGAACAGCTCCAACTGGGGCTGTAGATATGGCCCTGGACCACCAAAACCCACCAAAGATCACACTCTCAGTACAGGTGTCGTAATTTTAAAATCTGTGACCCTGAACATATTGTCAGGATGTGGTGAAATCCAAGGGAAGTCAAGTTTTGGTGCCAGCGTTGCTAAGGTGGCTTGTCTTGTCCTCCAGTCTGTGAGCAGAGTAGGATGGAGTGGGAAGGTGATGGAGGATCATTGAAAAGACTGCTGCTAGCATGGCATTAGCCAGTTCCAGAAGGAGATACATGGAAATTAATTCCTGGAGAGTAGGTTTGATAAGCATCTTGAGTTCTCCTGGGCTTGACTGGGAGTGGGTGATATTTAAGTATATGACTGAGAGGTTCAAATAAAGGTTTGTCCCTTACACAGCCTTGCTGTTACTAAGATATCTGTGGTTTTTGGCTGTCAGTGGGAAGAAGCAAAGCAAGCAGATGATGCTGAATTATACAGGCAGTAATGCATTATCATATTTTTCATTCATGGCGGAGGTGGATGAAGTGTCTGTAGAGATATATTTGAAGTTCTCCTTAAATATTTTTAATAAAATCATGACTTGCTGGTTTCAAAGCAATTGGTTCCTCAATCTGTTTGGTTACTTGTGGAAACCAAGACGTTTTCAACATAAAAGACTGCGTACAAGTTTTACATCTCCAAGGTTTGTTGTAAACGGCATAAAAACCCCCAGGCATCTTAGTATGGGAATTAAGATGCAGTTCTTCTTTCTGTGTATCATCCATTACTTTTTAATTTCATTTAGATAAGGAAATCCAATCTACTGCAGAACACTGACTCCCAGTAGTAATAAGTCTGGTACACATCTGTACATCCAGCATGAGCCACACAGCAACCTATAGATTTTTTTGTTCTGTAATAAAAACAACTTAAAAAAAAAAAAGAGGAAAAGACAAATCCTGTAATCTTTTGTTCATATTGAAGTGAAATTCTTCTGTGCTCTCTGTGTGTGAGAGACACAGTTGCTCCACAGCACACTAAGGCTTCGTGTGCTTCAAAGGAAGAAGCACAGAGTAAATATTTGTAGCTGTCTGTGGAGTCCTGTCGTTGGTGTGCAAACATTTGATCCTGGGCCTTCCCTGCTCATTTTGAAACTTTTGGGCTGTGTGGATCCCATGTGCCTGGCTTAACTATTCTCTGAGGACAATATAAGCTAACCTCTCATTTTTGAGGTTCATGGTATTTGTTATCAGTGAAATACATTGTATATGTAACTATTTTAAATCTATTGTTATTCCAAGATAACTGTTCTTTTTGTGCTATCACTTTTGATAGCTGTGCAATCTAAAGTTGTCCCCTAATTTGGAGTAACTCAGCAGCTCCACAGGAGTTATACTGATTTTTGAAATATGCTTCACCCCTCAGTCCCCAAAGTAATTTGGTACAACCAGGGCTCCAAAATAACGTCTCTGAATGCTATGGACTTGAGCCTGTGTAAGCTAATCTTTTGTAACTGCTTGAGCAATAAAAAACACAGCTAAAACCCCATAATAGAAGTCATCTTCATGACAGGGTGGTAAAACTTGCTAGGACTTCTCCCACTGATGGCTATATTTATCTGGTGTGCCAGTGCTGGGCACTGAAGTGCTGCCTGGCTCTGTGTGCTGCCAGGGCTGGGTACGGAGGAGTTGAGCTCTAAGTATGAAGTTTTATCCACTCTGGTGTTTGGCTGTCCATTAAAAATCAGATTATAATTAATCTGCATTGGAACTGAATTTTAGTTGGAGTTTTGTTTTTAGGAAGGGAAATAATCACATCCAGTATGTATCAGTGCAGTTCATCTGTTGCTGTTTCCATTTAAGCCCTAATCTTTTCAGCACAAAAATGTTTATATGCCTAAGAATGTGTCCATGCCTCGGGCACCAAAATCCTTTATTTTCCCATGCATACAGAAGATAAACATTTAGAGATCCTCCTGCAAGATATTTCTGTGTTGCAGAATGCTATGGTAAAGTCTGTGAAAATGTGTATTTGGATTCTTTGTGATGACCAGTTTGAAAATGAAATTACGCATCTCTTTAGGGAAGAAGCCTTGATAAATTATGTAAGCCTTTTAAAAATTAGCATGTAATAAATACTGGCATATTCTTGTATGAAGTTCATTCTCTTATCTAAGGTTAAACTATAAAAGTGTATAAGCCTTGAACGAGGGTAGAACTGATGCATTCATAATATCCACTTTAAATGCTAGCTCAAATTTGTTCAAGCTATTGTGCAAAATATGCTCATTTCCCGTGGAAGTTGTTCTGAATTGGTGGCAGCAGCATTACAAAAGCTTGCAGACCCATAGGATTAATACTACCAGGGTCAAATGACCATTTAGCAATCAGCCTTTAAGGCTAAGAAGGGTCCCCTCTCTCTATTTGCATGGTTTCTTAGAGTATTGGAAGCTATTGAGTTCTGCCTTTGAGGCAGGAATCCTTGTGTTTGAAAATGTCAGCATTAAGAGAATGTGGTGCTTCATTGGGAGCTGGTTTCAATGACTGGTTATCAGATTTGTATGGAGGAATTGCACGAGGCTGGAGGTGCATGTTTAAATCCATGTACTTGTCAATGCTCGGGTGCTGAGCCAGGCTCGGACTGCCCAACAGCAATGGAATAAGATGGGTTTGGGCCAAAAAAATGGAAATGAGGAAATGAACACAGGCACATGGAAGAAGGGGGCAGGGTTCTTTCTTCTACAGCATGTGTGGAAAACCAGGTCTGTGTCAAATCTACATTTTCAGTTATGGATAGCCAACAAATCTGCATAGCTGCAGGACAAGCTGGGTGTGAGAAAGATGAGCCTCGGAGCACTCAGGGAATGGAGCACAGCCCTGCCTCGGCCTTGGTCCCACCATGGCTCCAACCAGCAGACTTCAGACTGAACAACAGACTCCAAACATGGTAAAGCCAAGACTGAGGAGTAAGAGACTGCTGATTCCAGTTCATTTATGTAACTCAAAGGCTTCATTCTCAGCATATCGTGTTAAATGTTTTGCCTCCTTGAATGTCTGTGGAATAACTGACTGTGCCACTCTGTGTATTCTTCTACCAGGACTTGTTTTGTTTGGATAGCCCTTACACTTTTGCTCCATAATTAAAATCTGTGGGTGGAAAATTGAAAGAAATAGATTCCAGTATGCAGGATATATAAGAGAAAGTATTTGCAATGGTTATGGGACCTGAATTTAATAGATATCCCCTTTCCATCCTTCCCTTTTCTTCGTTCAGATACCCTGTAAGGGGACTGCCAGTCTTTGGGGAATACTTTTCCCCCGTGCACAGTAAAAGGAACTGTTGGCATGGTTTAGAGCATGAGCAGGTAGCTTCAGTTTTCCTGCAGCTACAGACAGTGTCCTGCCTTCATCATACTGGGGACATCTTTTGCTTTTGATTTAGTAGCTGTACTGTGCCACACTGCTGACTCTTCCTCCTTCATGTGGTTGTTCTGGCAGTCATGGCTCATCTGTGATCGATCTGACTGAAAAAATGAAAATACCTGATAATCTGAGGTTGCAGTGCTTTAAATGGTTTTTGTTCCACGACTCGTGGCACCCCAGCCATCACAAAGTACAGTACAGAATCTGGATGTATTTTGCTTTATTATTTTTCAGATCATTACCTTCTTATTAAATTCCTTGGAGAGGAGTTTCCTCTTCTTGATATTAACATACATTAATACACTAATAAAAGAAAAAAAAACCAGCTTGGAATGTCTACTATCTATTTAAAATTGTATTTTATTCCTTCTTTCTTTCTTAAGGTTCTCTTTCTATCCCATCATTGTAATACACTGAAAAATCCAATAGATATAAGCAACTGCATCCAGCACTGCACTGAATACATTGATCATAGGAATGCTATTTTTTAGGTGAAAAATAAAACACTAAGCCACATACTTCTGTGAGGTATTAAATTCTTCAAATGCTTTATTTTTTCTTTGTTTAAAATGTGTCACTTTCTGTGGTATGCTGAGGAATCTCTTTCCGTCTCATTCTGCAAAAAGGACTTGAGGAATAAAGGTAATAGTTTCTCAAATACTGGTTTTTAATTGCTTATGTCTTTCTAGTCTGCTACAAAAGCGCTTGGCTTTGCTTGCAAGAAACCTACATTTTGGGGAGATTCTGTCAAGTTAAAGTGATGCTGAGGTGTATGGCTATGCACAGCAAAAAATGTTTGCTGAGGAGCTGATGATATCTTTGAAGTGGTGCAATAACTCTTAACTATTAAATTTGAGGGGTTTTTTTTGATTGCTAACGAGGGATATATTGACATGACCTATAACTTATTAGCATTTTGTTTTGTTGTGGTGCATCTTGTTTACTAGAAAAATTATTTTCATTTCAGATTGCTCAGCAATAACTGCTTTATATTTAATTAAACTGATTTTTTTTCTTGTCTTTGCTTATTGTGTTCAACTGGAAAATAGAACAGCTGAAATGTACTAATCAGATATTCTCTGAGAGCTGAAAATGTCTTTATTTTGGCTGGAAACAAGTTTTATAAAATCACCTAGGACTGCTTCAGAGAAATATAGAATGTGTTCACTTTCAATTTGTCCTCTTTGACTCCATTTTTGAGGGATAATACTAGTTGAGAGTTTGTATGTATATTTTTTTCCTTGAACCTTCTGACCTTTCCACTTTCATGAAGACCTCAAAGCTCTGAGGTTAGGGCTCATTAGATATCCTCAATATCTATTGTTCCTTTATTTGCTGCTAAGTTTCCTTTTGATGTTTCTGATGTGTTTAGGTGGTTATTGCGCAGAATTAAGCTTCAGACTCTGGGTGTGAGCAGCCTGTCAGGTGCTGCCAGTGGATGTGGCATCTCCACTCTGCAAGGAGCAATGTGGGATGCAGTAATTCTGCATAAAAGGCTTTTCCCCACTGCAACTTGAGATTATTTACTGAAATAGATGCTATGCATAGATTTAGTAGCATCAGTAACTTCATCTGAACAGGTTGTAGCAACCAGGTCTGCCTGTAGCATCCCCATGTAAAATCGTCTTGCTCATCTTCACAGTCATGGTAGCTCTAGAGCAGCATTGCAGCTCTGTTGAGAAAGAAACAAGGTAATGTGTCAGTGTCTGGAGGAGCGTGAGTGTTCCTGTAGTTTATTTGAAGCTGGATCATTAGGAATCAGTTTATCTAGTGGAATAAATAGCCCTGGTGCTTCCTGGAGTATACCCTAGGCTCCTCTCCACAGGTTATTAAAAATAAAATGAAAGGTGGGAAAATCTATTAGTGCAGCATCTTGTTTGCAAAGAAAGGCAAAGAAATTCTTTAGAGAGACCTAAATCCTGTATTGATGTGGCAGCCTTGCAGAAGACCTGTTTAAATGAAAATAAAAGGGACAATTGCCAAAAGAGTAAACAAGTATTGAGAGGCTGATGTTATGATTTTGGGCATGTGCTGCTTTGTGCTGAGATATATATATATATGTATAATATGTTGATGTATAGTTGGTGTATTTCCATAAAACCTATTTTCCTCACTTCTTACCAGCAAAGATCCGATACCATTATGGTTTTAGTATTTAGGGGCTGGAGTGATTTGGCTCTGGCTGGGGCCAGGTGCCCTCCAAGGCTGCTCTGTCACTTCCCTCCTCAGATGCACAGGGGAGAGAAAATGTAACAAAAGGCTTGTAGGTCGAGGTAAGGGCAGGGAGGTCGCTCACATGTTACTGTCCTGAGCAAGACACTCAACTTGGAGACATTCGTTTAATTTGTTACCAATCAGATCACACCAAGGCAATGAGAAATAAACGCAAATGTTACAACACCTGCCCCCCAACCCCTCTGTTCCTCACGGACTCTGTTTCACCCCCATTTTCTCTCCCTCCTCCTCTCCAGTGTTGCTGATGGGCTCAGCCTTGGTCTCTTGGAGCTGGCTGATGTTGGCTGTGTTGGACATGAGGGAAGCTTCTGGCAGCTTTTCAGAGAAGCCACATCTGTGGTCTCCTCCCCCTCCTCACCACCTCCTGCTACCTAAACCTGACCACACAAACCCAGTACATTCCACCCCTCTTAAGTTTAGTGTTAATTTATATGAATAATGCACATTTTCTGACACAGGACCCTTGCTTGTTCTTTCAGTAATATTGCCTACAGACACCTGGACTAAGTTCTCCAGTAGTTCTTGAATACACTCATACCTTGAATGCTGGGAGAAGTACTCCCCTAGCACTGCTTGTGTTTGGTAGAATTGTTCACCTCTGAATGCTCTGTCAGCAGGCAATTGCCTTTGCTGAATTTAGGGAGGTGAGTGAGCTGTGCCTGATCCCGAGGTTTCCATCGGAACAAAGGGGCTGCTGCTGGAGTGGTGCAAATGTGTTCGTTTGCCCTCTGTGCATGTACAAATGAGAGTGCACAGCCAGCACTCCCGGGGCAGGCAAAGAACCCAGCTCTGATTCGTCTGCAGCCAGGAGAATTCCCAGCTTGGTTTATTCTAAGGAAAATACATGAGAATAGTCTGGATATCCCCCCAGATACATTGTTACTGCCTCATCACAAGATCATTGTCTGTTTATGGAACTTCTGGAGAAAATGTTAACACAAAATAGAAATCTTCAATATGAGCTTCCATGTACCTGCGAAAATATGTGACTTTAATATATTGTACCCGTCATTTTTGTTTTCTAGGGGAAGTAACGTGTTAAGTGGATCAATTCCTTTGCAGTATGAATTTGCTTTCCTTCTCACTGAGCCTGTTATTTATTTAGCAATTTACTAGTTTTTCATAACAATGAACACATTCTATAGTACGGATTATTTTACTGTCATTGTATTAAGTTTTAACAATACTTTAAAATGAACAATTTTTATGACATACATAATTTCAGTGTCCCATAAGAACAGTCGGGAGAATAGAACAAATTAATGGTGCTTACCAATAATGGATCTTGTCAAAATCAATTTTAAAATAACAATGATCATAGTAATTAATTACAATGTGTTTCTTGAGTCAACCACTCTGTTCAATTTACATTTGATAAGAATGATGATTGTTCATCAGAACCTGTCTTGTGATCCTGACTAAATTTCATCTTTATTTACCCAGATAAACACGAATGCAAGTCCACAAAAGTGGTGGATAAAGCTTAGTAAGTGCAATAGCTGCAGTGCTTGTATAACAATTAAACACACCTATTAAGAAGAATATTAGAAAAAAAAATCAAGTAAGCATCATCCCAGGAGCAAAAGGCTGAGATTTACACTTTATTGATTATTGAGCTCAGCCGAGATTTTTACATTGATTCTCAGACTCTCTTGCTTTGCCAAAAGCATGAGTTATGAATGCAGTCTGTCAAAACCCAAAGGGTACCTGCTCTTACTGTGATTGCTGCAGACACCGTGGTGGGTTCTGTGAGCAGAGGGCAGGGGATGCAGGATGTGGACGTGCAAGGTGACTGCTGCCTCTGGCAGCTGCTTGAGTGCTGGCTCTCAGGGCTCGGGACAGCTGCTGCAATGAGCAGCTAAAGTGGTATAAATCTGCAACTTGGTTTATGTTGCACCAATTTACCATGTGCTTGCTGATTTATGCTCTAGGCACAGAAGAAATGCAGTTTGTGCTGACCCAGTCTACAAGCCAAGCTCTGAATCCTCCCCATTGCTGGTCTCTTGTTCATTGTGTATTGTTGGGCAGGGTGCTTCCCAGTTTGAAAACAGAGATTTGTAAATCGGCCTTCTGGATATCTTCTCAAAGTTCTGTAGCATCTTTTTTTTCCCCGTTTTTAATTAGTTGCCTCTAATAAGTAAATGTCGGAATTAAACTTGCATTCCCTAAATCATACAATCCCCACATGCTTTGTATTAAGGCCACTTCAATTTTTAAGGAGGAAGAGTGGCTAATATCCAGCCTACCACGGGGGCAGCCGTGCCCTGTCTGATGGTGAAAATCCGATGCTGTCATTTCAGGATCCTGCCTGACTCAAGGCCTTGCTCACATTTCCTCCTCCTGGGTACACCAGAAGCTCAAGGGAAATTCTTCCTTCCCAGGAAATTCCTTTTATGCCAATCAAGCAATGCTTTGTTCTTTGTGCTTCCTGTAGAAGAAGATGTTTAAATCTCATACTTCATACAGCAACAGGTTAGTAGGAAATAAACTCGCAGCATTTTGCATGTGGCATGTATTTTCCTGTAAATAGTAAGGAAACTTCTCTACTGTTGGTCCTGGAAGAGAAAAGCCTCTTGAATTAGGAAGTACAGAGTAGTTCTGAGGCGAAGAAACTTGAGTGCTGCTCCAGAGCATCTGGCATCTCGCAGGATTGCTGGTCAGGTCTCCAGAGCTTGAATAGGAAACTCAAGAGAGTATCGAGCATGAGTGTGCTATTGAATGTTGGACATTTTTCATAACAGACTTAGCTGGATTGTAATTTTGATATGTTGAGCAGGTGCTGCTGCCAGAGTGTAGCGACTGGGCCCAGAGCTCTGCTCCTCCTGGGCACTGTGGGGAGCTCCCCTCTGGGGAGCTGGTGTGTAGGGGAAAGGATGAGATGGGAAACTGCAGGCAGGAACTGAGTAAGGCTTGCACCTGCTGAGACTTTCATTGTTGCTAATTAGTTGTTGCAATTACTGGGGTTTTTTGCTGCAAATTAAAAATTACAGTTTTGAGTAATAGGAAACTTAATTCTTAGTGTGTTTGAGCCAGTGAGAACAAGCCAACTGTATCACCTTCCAGAAATGCAGATATTTGCGACGTCACACTTTGAGACATTTTAAACTGAATGCATTATCTCTTATAACTTCTGGAGAACTAATCTAACCACATCATCTATTTCATAAGGCTGGTGTTTAAACTTTAAATCACTGTTTTCAGGAGTTGTTTGTTTGGCCTTATAAATTCAAATACATCTGAAACTTGTCATGCAAAATTCAAGTCAGAAAGCAATTCTCTGCACTGAAGTCTCAAGAAAAAAAAGAGGTAATTTTCTTGTGAGATGTTTACTATGAAGAGAACAGCTTGTTGCTATAGAATCAAAAATAAGATTTTCAGATTTGATTTTTGAATGTATTTAGCTGTTGCACTTAAAGCTGTGGAATGAATTATATTCAGAATTGGAATATGCTGCAGGAGCAATGAATCTGAACTACCTCTTTTAGAAATGAACAGGTGTTGCATTAATGCACATATTAGGTCCATGTCTTGTTGTCTGTCACAGTAATTGATGCACATGACCTCTCCCTGAATGACACAGTGGTTTCAGTGTACTGTGTGACACCCAGCAGGAAGATGAGTCTTCTTGCAGAGACCTGGCACAGCCTGGCTACAGGCTTGGAGTGAAAAATGAGGCTTTGAGGAAGACTGGAGGGTGAGGGAGCTCGTGGCTCAGCCTGGAGGAGCTAGTGCCTCGGCTGAGCCCATGGTTTGGGGGAAGCAGCAAAGGACCTGGCACAGTGGTGTCAAACTGGGGGTAGGGTTGTTTCCTCTGGAAGACATCAAAACCTGAGACCTTGGCATTGGGTAGTTATCACAGCTTCTGTGATATTCCCTGGTGGTATTAACCAAGGTATTATTTAAATCCTCATAGTAATGTGCTAATATGAGTACTCTTGCTAAATTCTAGCCTGCTTAATTATATTCTTCTTAGCTACCTTCCCATTGATGTAGTTTTATTCTGTATTTCTTACCGTATTTTGTTGTATTGCATGAGATCTTGTGGCAGACTCTGAGTATTCAATCTGTCCTGAGAAATATTATCTGGCTGGCATGGGAGATGAATGGGGATTCTTCTCTGCAAGGACATGCTGGACAGAAACATAAGGTTTTGCTGTAAGAAAATTCATGGAAATTTATGACAAAGCAACATTTTACCTCCTCTGATGCTCTGAAAATTCATTGCAGCAGATGGCCTCGTGCTCAGTGATTTCTACTGTTAGCTTTGATGCTGTTTACATACATAATTACACCATGCTCAGTGACTTCTACTCTTAGTTTTGTTGCTGTTTACATAGATAATCTTTAATACCTAAAGAAAACAAAAGTCCACAGCTTTCTGTGCTGAGATAAGATGCAGAAGAATGAGTGAAGTATACTGGTAAATGAGTTATTGGTGTGCCTGCTGACCTTAAAAGCATCATCACTTACATCTTCAAAATAAAAATCACTGTAAGAGAAGAGGTGAATACTTGAGGAAATACTAAAAAGGAGCTTAGTGATCAATGAGTGCCTCCAGAGCTCTTCAGAAGCTTAATAATTTATCAAAAATGTCGTAAAGGAAATTATTTTCTAAGACTCTTTTATATCTGCTTCATAATGAATGAACAAGTGGTTCATGAAACAAATAAGTCTATCTGCAATAGAGTAGTTTGTCTAGCCCTGTACCTTTCAAAAAGGTGTGAATTGTCTGACATAGGGCTTAGATATATGGAACAGCACCCTTTTAGCCCTGGTTTTGGGTATGCAGGTGCTTTTCCCACTGGCTTTGCTAGGAGAGTGTGGAGTTTATAACATTTGTGTGGTTCTGCAAGGATAATATTGGGGTTTTTTCACCAGTTCTCCACATCATTACTGAGGTCCTCCCAGCAGTGAGGCCCTGCTGCAGTTTTCTTTCTGTGAGAGGTGGGGTAGGTGCCAAGGGCTCTGCACGGTGCCTTGGCCAGCACTGATGGCCTCAGGTTGCCACTCATTCTGGCACTGACGGGAGGAATCCTGCGCCCAGAGATGATGGGAACAGTCTGGGTCACCACTGTGCTGGGAAAGTCTCAGAGAGGAACATCCCATGCTGTCTGCACTGGAGTTTTCTTGCAGAAGTGTTTAATAGAGGAGAAATGAAATAAAATAGTACTCTCTAGGTGGATGTTGACATTACAGATTCTGTTTCTGTTAGTGTTTCCAACCGTAAGTGTTGCTTTCCTTTAAGTGTAATTTTCTCATACTGGTAAAGCTGCAAACAAGGCAAATAACCCAGTGTAATTAAGGCACTGATGAGACCTCAATTTTTGGCTCACTTTGCAGGATCATGTTCTTTTAGATTGAAAATTTTAGACTGGTTGTCTAAAATTCAGGACGAGTTTAGCATTCCTGCACATGATGTCAGGGACACAGTGATCCTTCCAAGGATCAAAGCTGCCAAGGAGCTTCACAGCTGGGCAGCTGCAGCCTGTCTGGGAGCAGCCTGACACCCGTGAGCAGCTGTTCTGCGGGAGTGAGTCCAGAGCAGCCCACGAAGGTGTTCAGAGAGCTGGAGCCCCTCTCCTGTGAGGACAGGCTGAGAGAGTTGGGACTGTTTAGCCTGGTGAAGGGAAGGCTCCAGGGAGACCGTAGAGCACCTTCCAGTGCCTGACAGGGTTCCAAGAGAGCTGGAGAGAGACTTTTGACAAGGGCATGCAGTGCCAGGACAAGGGGAATGCCTTTAAACTGAAAGAGAGCAGGTTTAGATCAGATGTTAGGAAGAAACTCCTCACTGTGTGGGTGGTGAGCACAGGAACAGGTTGACCAAAGAAAATATGGATGCCCCCCCCCCACCATGGAAGTGTTCAAGGCCGGGTTGGACGGGGCTTGGAGCAACCTGGTTTACTAGGAGGTGTCACTGCCCACAGCAGGGAAGTTGGAACAAGATTTTTAAGGTCCCTGCTGACCCAAACCATGCTGTGACTCTGTGACCATGCTGTGACTCTGAGAGCTTCTACTTTTAGATATTTATTTATTTTAACAGCAGGCAGGATCTTGAATTGTGAAGTAGCAAGCTGGATTTTGATAGGCATGGCAAGACTTCTGGTGGGGACTTTGGTGCACTTTGGGCCTTTGTGGGTGTGGACCCAGTGGATTTTTCATATAGCACATCTCTCAGCTCGTACACTCCACGATGTCTCAGCAGAGAACAGTTTTTGTTTAAAGGAGTGGGTATAGAGCACTGTTAAGAAGTTGGGGTGCCCCACGCTGTAGTGTCTCATGCCAGAGATCAGCAGGTGAGGCTCATTTCGAAATGAAATCTGTCTGCACAGGCAGAGAACTCACTGATGCCCTGCTACTGGCTCAGGAATTCACAGACTTCTAGAATCCTTTAGGCTGGTAAAGACCTCTAAGGTCATCAAGTCCCACTGTTGGTGTGGCACACCCATGTCCATCACTAACCCATGTCTGCATCCACACATTTTGGAACATTTCCAGAGATGATGATTGCACCACCTGAGAGTGCTGCCGAGGAGATTGCCTTGAAAATTGCAGTCCTGTGTTCACAGAGGATGTAGCACTGACAGGTATTTTTTCCCCTTCCTGTTTGGTTCCTGTCTTTTGGCCTTGGCTTGTGTTTAAAGGTGAGCAGGTATTTAATTTCTTTCTCTGCCTGCCTCTGGCCTCCTTCTCTGACTGGTGTGGAGAGAGTTGGAATGTGCATTTTACCTTGAGTTGTGAGCCTAAAGTGATCTCTGCTCTCTCTGGCCTGGAGTGGCCTGGAAACAGTGGAAGTTAATAGGATGAGCCATCACTTCCTCCTCCGGTGTGGTGAAACCTGGAGTAAAATGCTGTCTGATCATCACTGCCTTGCAGAAACACGATGAGATCATGATGTGCTGACACCCTGGGATGGGCTTTTTAAATGGAATGATGACTAGTAAATGTGGGCTATGCAGGTTTCTATTGAATTTATTAAATTTCTTAAGGTATGAATCCTCTAGGCGAGATTATACATTACCACAGCAAATTATCCAAATGTACAAGAGTTATTGAGGAGTTAAATGCATCTGAGTTAAGAAGTGCCAAACATCCTGGGAACAGAAAGTTCTGATTATTTCCTTTATTGTGTTAGAACCATTTTATGTGTAATATGTCTGAATAAATCTGAAAATGTCAAACCTATACATTAAGCAAGAGATTTGTCTTGATGGTCCACACCACTGAACAGGGCACTGCAGAAAATCTGGATTCGGTAGTGTGAAGGGCTGGGAATGAAAACGAGAGCTCATTGGAAGGGACAGAACTGCTCTGCATTTCATACTTCTACCGAAAACTGCTCCAAACCACATCTGTGTGGCTGGGGGTGACTGTGGTGGTCCTGCTGTTTTCTGGGGGATGTTCTAGAAATGTTCCTATTAGTCTGAGGGACAGGCAAAGTGAGTCATGTGGTCAGCTGAAATTCACCTCTGCATTGCCCTTATATTCCAGCTACACCTCTTGTGGGCTCCTGTCTTATTTCTGGTGATTGGAGTATCAGAATGCCACGGAAAACAGAGCAAATGCTTCTGTCTCAATACAGATACCTTGAAAAGTGAGTGTAACAAGTGGTTGCTATTTGTCTTTTATTTGAATAGAAGTGGTTACTCCAATACTGTCACAAACAAAACCAAACAAAATATCTAATAAAAAAACAGGATCATATTTAATTTTCATGGGTTTTCAGTATTTTGGCATTTTTGGTAGCCTTTTCATTGTTGGATTTTTGGCTTTTTGCTGTTTTTCCTTGCTTTGGTTTAATTTCAGTACAACTATGCCTGAAGGAAAAATTAACCAGCTGGGCTGCCAGCAACTACCTACACTGGCAGTAAGATAGCATTGTGAGGGGGAAGCTGCTCACTGCCTGCGGGTGAGAGCTGAGGAGCTTCCTGCTCTGTAGGAGTACTCCACCAAGAAAATGACCCTTCTGAAAGGACTGTTGTACGTGTGCATGTCTGTGAATCACGGCAGCAGAAATACTGAACAAACACCTTGGTAATAACACTGAACTATGAAGTGTCCCTGCTGTTAGGGAATAGGTAGCCAAGAGAAAAGCTGAACGGCCTTTCCCAGAGACGCAGGGCAGCTGGGGTGAGTGCAGAGTGAAGCTGTAGCCTTGCTGTGGTGGGAAGGTGTGTGAGGTGAGGTCTATCCCATGTGCAGGGCAGCCCTGGACACTCCTGGGGTGTTAAGAAACTGCAGCACAGAGCTCCTGTGATATTGTAAATTAATGTGACCCTAGTAATTATGTGAATAGCTCCTTACGAGCAGGAGCCTGCCCCCAAATCACACAGTAGCTTCTCTCACAGGTATGGATGTGCAGAAATGCTAATGCCAAGAAGGAGGTACAGGAAATACATCTCAGCAGAACTGAGACAAGCTGTGCTGTGGATTCGCTGTCTCCTCCGTTGTGGTGGGGAACTTTTTAGAAAGAAGAGTTATGTCTTAGGCTGTTACATAAATGGCACTGCAAATCTTGCCATACCATGCTATGCTGTAGTATCGAAGGGTTTTAATGAAGTTATTTGCCATATGGAGCCCCTATTATTTCATAATTCTAATTAGATAATGTAAGCTGAGAAAAGAAGTGTAAATACTTTATTGTGTGAAACTAATACAAATAGCAGCAACTACTTTTGCTGTAAGTGAATGGCAGATCAAATCACTAAATTCAGCTGGGCTTGATTTGTTCTGTCTACCAGCCTATACTTGCTTTTACTTCTCATCTGTATAATGCAGCCAAATGCTAAAATATGCACCATACGCAATCAAAATAAGAAACAGGCACTTGAGAAATTCAGGGAGTGGTCAGCCATGAATGGCTTTACAGAATTATGTTTTAGGGTTTGAGTAATTTAGCATCTTCTGATAAAGTAACTCTGGTTTCTGGGTACAGGAAAACCCAAGAAGAGGCCAGCAATTCAGTTGTGGGTTTCATGTGAGGTTCTGAGGCTTTACTGGATCCAGTTACAGGAAAAAGGTACAAACTGCAGAACATCTGGATTTCAAGTCCTGCTTTCAGTGCCATTAAAATATTTAATTTCCTGCAGGTAACACTTGCCTCCAGATAATTTTTTGTTTGTTTAACTACTTGTATTAAAAATGGGTGCCTCCTTGAAATGTATCTCCCAAAGAAATAAATGCAGAAATTATGACAAGTAGTTCTGTGAAGGAAGACTGTGCTAGCAGTGCCCTCAAACACAGTTACAGGGCAGAGTAATCCTTTTGCAGTGATGATGGAGAGCTACTTGCCCAATGAATTTTCAAGTAACCTCCTGCCACAGGTTGCAGGGTTCCCTCTTAGCCCAAGGTGAGGCGGAGAGTGAGGATGAGAGTCTGGATAAGCGATAGCACCTTACTCTGGTGTCAGAGTCAGAAATGCCTGCCTTGAGGAGCTGTGCCAAAGGGATAAAGCTTGCAAGAGAAGGAGCTTGCGATTAGTGAACTGTAAACTGGGAGCAAGGACAGTCGTTGTGGCTTGTGTTTGTCAAGTGCTCAGAACTGGAGCCCTAGTACGTGCTGGGGATTCGGAGGTGCTGTGGTAGTATAGATACATACTGAGAAACATCATGAATGTGGGAGTTCATGGTTATGACTAATTATGGCAATATAACAGCATTTCCTATGACACTTTAAATGTTCTTGGATGAGTGTTTGGTTATGTATTTTAGTTTCTCCTTGGTTAAAGGGAGTCCTTGAATAAGTAGTGATATTTAAAGCGTAATTCA
This sequence comes from Oreocharis arfaki, assembly GCA_013398015.1. Taxonomy (NCBI): domain Eukaryota; kingdom Metazoa; phylum Chordata; class Aves; order Passeriformes; family Paramythiidae; genus Oreocharis; species Oreocharis arfaki. The sequence goes on from VZRR01012114.1 coordinate 282,237, forward strand.
CAAGATGGAAAAAAACCACCATCACTCTAGGGAATTTCACCCATTTAGCCCATTTACTGATTCAATTGTGCAGCAAAATAAGTGCCCTCAGCTTAAAGATGCTGAAATGTGTGAGGAAGCTTTGCCACTGTGGAGTCACAATATGCAGAGCTGTGATCTCTCACCTGGGGCATACACAATTCCATTGGAGTGTAAGAGTAACTTTTCCTCTTCTGAGTGAAGTTGTTGTTGGTGTTGCAACCCTTGGTGCTTCTGTTTTGCAGACTAACACAACACAGGTGTTTTTTGTCTTTTGGGGGGATAGAAAAATTACCTTCAGTTAGAAGCCTGTTTCTGACTGAGCATTGGTCAGGACTGTTGGAGAATTGTTTCCCACTAGTCTAGAAAATAGTGGAGTATATTGATTTTTTCCCACTTGTTCCTTTTCTAAGCCTTTCTTTCCTCCTTGTCTCATTCCATTTAAACAAGCTGGTGCACGGGGAGTAGCAGCCAGTCCTCTCTGAGTGACTGAGGGACTCTGCTGAGCCCCTCTCCTGGAACTTCCCATGGTTCCAGCTGTTACTGGGTCCGAAGTTTCCAGAGACATACTGCTTTTTCCTGAATACTGACAAAATTCTTTCATTTGTGTTTTTATCCCCTAATGGAAAAACATTGAATACCTCAGTGGGACTTCATTGCTTCTCATTTTAAAAACTTTTTTCAGAATGTTTCCTAAATGGGAATAAACAAGATAAAAAAACCACGAAAGTACCTCAGCAATTGCTCATGATGTGCAAATGTATTTGCATGCTCTTTTTTTAACCTTGTTTTTAAGCCTATTCTTAAAACATCTAATTTCCAACAGGAATGAAAGAAAAGTTTAAAAATATTGAAAGAGGAGGTAGAAATGCAGTTGCTTTTCTTTTTTGCCAAGGCAAGATTTCATTTCTCTGAAGACAGAGAGTAGGCGATGGTGAGGACAGCTGTGAATCATTCATCGTGTAGACCTTCAGTTGCTTGAGGAGATGAACATCTCAGCTCATGGCTGATCTTATGCCCCAAATCTCCAAGCTCTGGAGCAGTCTGTACCTTGGGAATATGAACAAGGAGTAGGTTATTGAGGGAGAAAACCAGCAAAAAATGCATCTGCTTCAGGTTATCTCTGTCTGACCTATGCCACCAAGCTCTCTGAGAGAAAGATAGCATCTAGCAAATTTCTTGTCTTAAAAAATGGAAAAAATAGGCCAAGACATTTCTTTCTTTTTTTTTTCAAATTTTATTTTTAAAAGAGTAATTATATGAGTTGGCAGAAACCTGAAGTGTCTGCCAGTTTACACATAGCACAGAGAGTTCAGCATTTGCCAAGGCTTTATTTTTTTGGCAGTTTTCTGACACTGGATGATTTGTATCTGAGTCTGATCTCCCTTAGTGTCTGAAATGGCAAAAATGCATCTGACTAATCCATGACATTGGGATGACCTTCTTGTGGTGATGAGCACACCAAGGGACTTCTTCTCCCCAGCCTTGAGATCTGCCTGTTCTCCCCGTGCTGGGAGCCTCTTTGTTTCACCATATTGTGGAGTTGTTTCAGTGCCCACAGGAAGCATCAGAATTGTAAATTCTTCAGCTTGAAAGGTATCTTAAAAAAATGCCACCAACCAACCAACCAAAGCACAAGTGTAACGATGTGGTTTGTTTAACCAGGACAGAAGAAATCAAAACCCTTCTCAGACCCTCAATCAGACCCTCTGACCATTTCTTTTGCTGTGTTCTCCAATACCACTGTAATTATCTGAACAGCTGGTTTATCCCATCCTATACTGCTTATTTTATTTTATTAAGCAGGAGAGGTTGGTCCTATGCATCTTCTCAGGCAGAGGGATGGGAGCTGTGAATCGTATGCTGCTCAGAAAAAGTCTCCTGGATATTCCCATGTGCATTCTCCAGTTCATCCTGTGGCCAGTGCTGAGTGTCCACATGCTCCTCTGCCTCTCCCCTGTGCTCTCCAAAGGGCCCCTCCATGTGCAGCTGCAGAGGTTTCGTGCTGCCTCCTCACTCACTGGGCTGCTGAAATCAGGAACATTTTGGACGATGCTGTGCAGATCAGATCAGATCAGGGCATCCATATGGAGCACCCCAGGCATCAGGAAGTGTTCTCCCTGAAAGTGTGATGGCAGCATCTCTGCCTGGCTGGCCCCTGCTCCTGCAGCTGCTCGTGCTGCTGAGGCAGCAAGCCGCGGGACACTCATTAGGGGAGCAGTGCAAACTCTCAGCATCTCCAAAGCCCATAATCACACTTTAAGAGCCTGGCCACCTTTGTGGGAAACCCTCACGAAGGCCAGTATTCAGTCTGCAGAGTGGGGCTGACAGTGGTAGCTGTTAACCCAGCACAGTGCTTCCCATTGCTCGCCCTCCACGGCCTGGCTCTGTGATGGCAGCAAGCTGTCAGCTCAGCTCCTGAGAAACTCCCAGGAAATATTTCCTCTTTGAGGCAAGAGGAACCGTGCAGGCTCACATGACCTGCAGCATATTTTGGGTAAACAGATAAAAATTCCCGAGGGGCACATTCATCCAATGTTAACATTTTTCCTGAGGTTGGACTAACTTCAGTCATTGTGACCGTAAAGAAGCAAAACTTCGCAATGCCCTGGAAATGTGACCCTGAACATGTATAAGATTGCTGTATGTTTGGTGTTTTTACATTTGAAAAGTCCTTTCTGTGCCAAATATGGGTGCTGCAGTGTTGAAATGAAGCTAAAATCTGGCCTGGTGACAGCTGTAGTTAGCTTTAAAGTATAAACCATCTGTATTTTACATATTTAAAAGAAAATTATGGCAGTTGTGTTTCTATGTGTGTGGTCGGAGGCAGATTCTCCTCACGTGGTGATGTGATTCCACTGACAGGTACAGAGTTACTGTTGATGTGACTTCAAATGTAATGAGAGCAGGACTGGGCTCTAAGTATTCAAGTGAGTGCACAAATGCAGACCAGTTGTGTGTACCTGAAGTGGCAGGGAGTGATCTTCTTTAATTAGTTGAATGACTGTCTCTTGTAGGCTGTGTCACCTACTGCTGTAATGTGGGATAGAGCACAACTGCAAAGGCGTGAAAAAACATAAATCCAAATTTGTACCTGTGTGGTTACAGGCCAAGATAAGTTAATATATTAGATAGTACTGAGTGCAATATCTGCATGTCTTTGAATGGATTGGTCTCCACCAGGCACCAGTGACATTATATGGAGGAGGATGCCCAGACAGGGAGATGACTAAATATGATGTTAAAAGACACACAGCATGAACCAAACTCATAGCACTACTTACAATTTGAATTCTTGTGCACAGTTGCCATATGGATTAAACACTCATTCAAATAAGTGTATGATAGATACTTGATAAAAGAAATCATGAAAAGGAGTGCATGGTATCATGCACAAACAGAACATTTAAATGTTATAGAAGGAAAAGCTTCTTTGGGTAACAGTCTCAGTGGTTTTGCCTTTCTGTTAATGGCAGCCCAGTTTGATTTGCCCTAACGGGGAAAGCTGAAATCTGCGATGAAGGCAGCTATATATGGTGATTTTGGAATCAGGATTTTATAGAATTTAGAGGAGCCACTTAAAATGAAATACCAGCAGCCACTTTGCTTCCTGTCATGTGAAGGCTTTGCAATCTGCTACACCTCACCTTTCCAGAGACCTGGGTGGGAGAGGGAAGTGCCAGCAGTCTGCTGGGGCAGAAAGTCCTGAGAGTGCTAGCTGGCAGAAGTCAGGGCTGCACTGATGATACCTCACATTTTTGTTGGTGTATATCATCACAAATTAATCAAGTAGTATTTGCTCTACCCTCCCCCCCCACCCCCCGCTGCCTTTCCCTTTTTAAGGTCTGACCTAATACACAATTTAAGCACTTATGGATGACTGAGCTTTCTAAAGTGTTTGTGTGTCTGAAGTACTTCAGCATTCAGGTCTAGTTTCTTTTTATCCTGCATAGATCTCCAATACTTCTTCACTGGATGTTGTTACATTTTTCTCTTGAGCTGACACTAGGGAGAAAAAGCAGTTCTGGATCTTACTTGTAGCCCAACAGTTTCTTGTCTGCTGTAACCACAAATGCAAATCAGATGGTTTGTCAGTAGCTCACTTGCCATTCTTAATGTCACTGTGCAGATGGCTTCAGGAAAAGAGGGTTTGTATACAAGTGGTGCCTACATCTTGATTAATTCTAGATGAGATCAAACAAAAGCTGCTCACCCTTTAATAATGCCATGTCTTTGAGCTCACTCAGCAGCACATGCATGGCTGGGGACTATGTGTGTGCCAGATCTGTGTGCAGCAAGGAATTGAAACGTTTCCCTTCATGGTGGGAGCATATCTGTTCCCTGTAGGACTGTGTTCGAGTACTGGGAGACAGTGCTGAACAATGAGATAGATGGAAAGGGCGTGGCAAAACTTCTGTGGTGGGGTAGAAGTCCTTGGGATACATCCTGAGTAAAATGCATGGGGCAGGGTCCAGCAAGGAGTGGAAAGGGGCAAGAGAAATCCTGGTCCTGACCTTCACCTTGCATCTCCCAACCACCTGTGGGCTGCTGTACCACTCTGGCCTGAGCTCATCCCTGTTACCTCAGAGGTGGTAGATTTGGAGAAGGAATAGATAAAAAACATCCACAGTTATTTGAAAAAAAAAAAAAGTGCCATTAAGAAGTTAGATCATGGCCAAGGCAAATAAAATTATGAGCTGAATCTGTTGTAAACCAGCGGAGGGGTTTGAATGCCAGAAGCAACCTGCAGTTATGTCTGAGAAATTTCTGCAAAACCATAAGGAAAATATAAAAAAGGTGAACTCAAAACAATGTCAACTGTGTCTGTGAAAACAGGCTTAAAAGAGTGAAAACATTCAAAGGAAAACAAAAACAAGTCAAAGTGCTTACCAGTCTGGTATGTAGCAATTGACGAGAGCAGGACAGAAAACTCTATATAAACAGTTTTTATTTGGGATTATGCTTCATGTGTCCTAGCTGTAGCAAACAAGAATTATTACTGTTGTTTGACAAACTTGCCATCTAGCAAAATATTTCCCAGCATATGAATTATAGCTTAGCAATATGTTTGTGAATGAATAAATCAAGGCTGATGTGGTGGTAGTTTCCCAGTGAAAGTAAAAGGAATGTTTCTGGAAAACCTATTGTGTTCAAAAAGGCATCTTTCTATGTTTTAATTTCTAAAGAAAGCTACCTTAGCAACATGGTTCCCTCTTGCGAAACAGGAAAAACGAAAATAAAACGATGGCTTAAAAGGAGGAGGCAGGTTTGCTCTCAAGCAGAGGATATACGAGGAAGGGCCACAGCTTTGTGGACTGGGACACCTGGCCAGTTCCAGTTGATTCTCTCACAGGATTTCAATTTATCTGTTGTGATTGTGCTCATGCTTCTTATAGCACAAATGTTCATGTGCTAAATAATTTATGTAATTTGTATTTGTCATTAAAACTGGAGATGAGAAAAGACCTTTTGGTCTTTCTCCTGCTGCACAAAAGGCATATCTGTATGTCAGTGGGTTTTTTCCTGTTCTGATTAGGGAGATGATTTAATAATTTCCATTGAGCGGCTTTTCCAGGAATGGGAAGAGATAAATCCCTGTAGCTTGCCTGACATTCATCCCTCTATTCTTCTTTGATTAATTTTCTCCATTTTTCCCCCCATCTCTTATATATTCTAATTCCTTTCTGCAACCTCCTTAAAACATTTAGCATCCACTGCATGACTGCTGTGTCCACACATACGTGTCCTGCTCTCTTTGCACAGTAATCTCTACAGCCCCATAATCTCTATGGATGCCTAAACTAAACAACTAATTGTGTTTATCTGCAAACTGCTCTGATGACTTGGTCCACTGAAAAAGAGCATTAAGAGCAGGTGGTGAGCTGTGATTGCTGTTTCTGATTGGAGAAGAATTATGCATGTCTTTATTTTTGTTATCTATTTCCTCTGTCTTCCCACCTGCTGTTGGCTCTGGTTTTAACTCTGCAGCAGGGCCTGCCTTTTTTCCTCTCCCTGCACTCAGACGTGGAGTTAATGCTACAGAGGGACCCTGATTCCCAGCTGCTGTACTAATAGCACAATTGACATTGAGGAACCAGGGCAAAATGTTGATTGAGAACCAGGGGAAGACATAATTGAATGAATTAATGATGGAGGGAAGGATTAAGCTTGTGCTCCTAGCTTCCAGACACGCCAAATATTTTTAAGCAGTATTTTAACAAGGAGAATGAGAAAAATGCTAAACAGCTGAGATGCCTGAAGGTCTTGGTGGTTGTCTCAAGACTGGGTACGCTCCTGCCCTCACAGGGAAACTTTTTTTGGCTGGATTTCTAATATTCTAATATCACGTGTTCCAGGACTTGAGCAGACATGGCTCGCTGGTTCAGAGGTTACTTGCTGGGGTACTCTAAATCCACAGCAGAGGGAAAGGCCAGTGCTCTCCATGCTGCTGAGGTCTGGCTCAGAAGAATGTGCTACACGGAGCTTTGACCTGGATGTGCCTGCAGCTCAAGGATATCACGGCTATCTGTGCACCTCCTACAAAGAGCAAGTGAGAATCCTCCAGAAAGAGATGTTTAAAGCCAGAAGTTCCTGATGCAAACATAATGGCTAATGCTATTACATTTCCTTTGTTATGGAAGTACTGCCTGATGATCTGGCTCAGCTGGTGGGAGGAAGAGGTCAGGGCTGAATTCCTGTTGGGTTCCTTACGTGGAGAAGGCCCAAAATGTAAAACCTTTGAAGGGCTTTGTAACATCCCATTGTCTTTAGACCTTGGTCATGCTCATGTCACTTTTCTAAAGGATCTCTCCTCGCTAGAGAACTCCTCTGAGTACGTCACACAGTGTAACTCTTTGCTGTCTCTTGCTAAGTCCCAGGTAAGCTATGACAAGCAAAATGACACTCGAGGGTTGAAATCTATCTGGCTTTCCTTAGGGTTGAATGCACAACCTCATGCCACAGTTTTAGCTCAACTTAGGTCACCAATATTCAGGAACATTTGCATGCCCAAACAGGCTGCCCTGATCTGCACTGTGCATCCAAGTAAGCTCATGATGGCTGTCTGGCATTGTTATCCTCAAGGTTTTTCTTTCCAAACAATCCAGCTCTGCCTCTGTTCACAGTCTGAATGCCAAGGACCTAATTCTGGGTTAGTTTCAAGTTTTCTCTCTTGTCTGATTTGGATGTAAGTGGAGCAGTTTGGTTTTGGGCAATGAAGCCAAAAATACGGGTGACTTGACTTCATTTTCTCTGCATTCTTTTTCTGAAGTACATTTTTATCTCCAGAAAGAGGGACATGTTGCTTTAACAGCAATGCAGAACATGGAATCCTAGAATATGAGAAAAGGTTGAAAGGGACCTTTAAAAATCATCCTGTCCAACTGCCCTGCAATGAAGAGGGTCATCAGTCCTGTCTAGTTCCAGAACAGATAGCAAGCACTTCAGAGCTGTTTCTTGACTTTTTTTGAGAAAAGTGGGTAGTGAAGAGGATAATATTTTTTTAAGTATAGAAAAGCGTTCCTCTACTGTTTTAAGCTGAGTATTTAAACTATTCAGTGAGTCCTTGGGAGAGGAAGAGCTTTCCATTCATAACCTCCTGCGGCCACCTTTGAGCTTTCTTCACAAACTCAGGCAGCTGACAAAAATGCTTCAGTCCTTTCAAAAGGTGAGCCAAAATCCATGTTTTGTTGCAGTCTCAGCTTATTTTAGGCTTTCTTTTTTTTTTTTTTTTTTTTTTTAAATAAAGACAAATGTGTTCTAAACTAACATGCACTGTAGTAACTATGTTCTTTCGATGAGGGAACAATCAGAAAATTGCAGATTAAGATAATAAAAGAAAATATAGTGTCTCTTACATACCTTGCAAATCTAATGAAATTAATTTTACTGGTTTCAGTTTTAAAAGGCAGTGAAGGAATAGCTGCAGCAAGGCTATGCTGTGCATCAGGAGGAGAGGTGGTGATGAAGGGAGCTGCATGTGGCAAAGCATTGGCTTGAATGGACCAGATATTTTTTAAGTAGCTGTTTGTGCCTTGGACAGCCATGATGGGTAGTGGTGCCTGGGGGTTGTGCCACTGCAGTGGGCCATGAAATGTCAGGTGGGAGTCTTTTGGGAGTAACCCAGGTAAAGGTGAGCCGTGGGAGAAGGAGGGACTGACACACTGTGGCCAAGGGACTGGCAGATAGGTTGGGCACAGACTGGGAGATGAGATGCAGGATAGCTTCTCCAGGAACTGAGAGAAGTCAAAATTCCCTGGGGTCCCACTGGAGAAAATGACCAGGTAGAAAGTTCCTGAACACGTGCAGCTTTTGCTGCTGCTGCTATGCTTTGGTTTGGTTTGGTTTGGGAAGCCAGGTCTTGCCACTGCATGCACAGTTACTTTGTAGAGATGGGAATCAGAAAATGGAGGGGCTCTTGTCTGAGGTGATTGTTTCAGTCTTTTTTTCCCACTTGCTGCCTGTGTTTCCCTCCTATTTCCGGCTGGAGTGTGCAGAGGATGATAGGTAGATGCAGAGCAGTGAGTCCATGACCAGGGGCACTGCAGGTACCCTGGGGACACCGGCAGCTCCTGCAGCCTGGGAACATCCCACAGCCGCCCGAGGGGAAGCCAAGGGAAGCCTGCAAGCATTCAGGACCATGCACTCACAGCATCCAGTAATAGCAGCAGTGAAGGGGTTTCCTTAGTCAGAGGATCATGTCTAATCCTAGTTTGGGAGAAAGGGTTGGCGTGAGTGCTCTGGGACAGAGTGGTGCCGCTTTAGGGGCATGGGAGTTGCCGAGCTGGTTCAGACCTCTGCTTGGGCTGACCCTGGTCCTGCTTGGTGTCAGGGACCTTTGCTTCAAGGAGAACAGCAAAAAGCTTCCCGCAGGGAAGGATGAAGCAGGCCTGAGGCTGAGTTAATGGTCCCCTGCAAGGAAATCAGGGGCTTGCTGTCACTGGAGACCCTTGTTCATTGTACTGAAGCCAAAATGTTCTTGTCAGGTGATGGCAGTGCTCCATCCTCTTTTAACCCCTGCTTCAGTCTTAACCTCTTGTGTTTGGCACAAAGTTCCAGTGGATTAGCTGACATTTTATGTCCAGTTTTAAATTGCTGGCCCTTCATCCCCGTGTCTGTTCTCTCATTTCACAACACAAGAAGAAGGACAAGCCTAGACATTTATGGCTTAGTGTCTCTTGGTTACTCGCTGCTTTTGTTTTTTTATTGCTGTAATTTCTGACATAAAAGTGTAAAAAATGAGATGGACAGCCTGTGCAGATGGGAACAAGCTGAGAATGAAACTGGGCTGAGCAGCAGAATGGAAATAGAGCTGCCCAAGGAAACATTCCCAGACCACTGCATTGGTGTGAGCCTGGTTCAGCCCCTGGTGTTTGGAATTTTTTCTGTCTAGAATTAATGTGGGCAGGGAAGATGAGGATTCGAATGCTTGTGGTACCATCTCTGTTTCCAGAATGATTTTTAAGAAAAGGCCAGTGATGCTGGCTGTCCCATAAGCTTTTCATTAGTGACTCACTTAGCACTGGGAATAAACAGGGAACTGAATCAAACTGGGTCTGTCTTGGACTTTTCCCCTGAATCCTATTTTTATCTACAGAAATGCAAATCAGAAGTACTTTGCTGAAACTAGGGAGGTACTTTATAATTTATTTGTCAAGTTGGTGGGAAATTTCTGAAACACATGGTTCCAAAAGTATCTGTTGCTGCTAAATATCCCCTCCCTCTGGACACAGAAGGCTATTCAGATGTGCCTGAGGATGTGATGAGCTGCTGGGAAGGCAATGTCAATCAGTGAGGCAGGCATGAATGGTCTGGGCTTTCCATGAAATATGAAGGCAGAAAATATTTAGTGTCATTAAAAGAAAAAAGTTGACACATTAAATAATCAGCTTAGTAAAATCCATTTTGCAAAGGATCTGTTTCTAGAAATTAGGTGTTAGCATTTGGTAAAGAAAGGCTAAATCACAGAACACTGCTGTGAGTATTATGAAAGAAAAATCAAGCAGTGTCTGTAAAGTCAGCTGCAGGCATTAAGTCTGCTCCGATGCTGAAAAAAAATCTTGATATTCTTAAGTTTTCACTTGCATCTGTGCTCTTCTCCATCCTGTGTGCTCACACAAGAAGCAAACTGAATTGACAAGCTGTTCAAAATCAAAAGTAACTTTTTTCCCATGGGGGGCTTGGTTGGTTTTAGCTTACTCCTAGGGCTCAGAATGAGCCTCATACACTTGGTGCAAAACACTGTGTGTTTTGAGAGTGCTGTTGGCTTTACACTTTCCTGTACAGGTGGACAGAATTTTTCTTAGGTGTTCAGCAGATGCCAGCAGTGTTTGTACCCAGTGCCCCGTGCTGTGCCTGCCTCCCCAGCTGTGATTCAGAAGCTTTCTCTGAATCTCAGATAGCTTCTCCTCTGGTAGTAAAACGCAGCTTGCTCGGGAAAGCAAATTATGCCACAAAATAATACTTCATAGCAGTCCTCAGTGCTAAGCCTTTTACGAGCTGTCAATATTTAGGATTTGTCTCTATGTAGCGGCTTAGTTTTATCTGTGAGTGAGGCCAGATAAGAAGAGAATTTGTGAGCACAAGAGAATGAGTGGGCTGGCTCTTGTGCTCAGAAAGCTCCGCCGTGTCTGTCCCTGCTCCCGCTTGCAGAACGTCACCAGGTAAGGGATGAGGTTTTCCCTCTGTCCAAGGTGGTTGGAAAGGTGATTTGAGGTGGGAGTTGGCTGAAAGAGGAGGCAAAGCGCAGATTGGTGTAGTGCAGAGTGTAGCAATCACCTGCCCAGGATCTAAATCAGTCGGGGTGTTAGCTCTCTGCCTATGCCTGCATAGCTTTAATGTGGGGAATAATTGCTTTTTTGGCCTACTGACTCATCTGGGATGTTTGTGGTACAAGGTTTGGATTGGGAATGAAGAAAAGAAGACTAGACTGACACACACCTCTGTTAGTAATTTCTTCTCTGCAACTGCTTTTATGTCTGTCGCTCTGGTCTTTGAGGTCTTCCATTTTGGTGTGTACCCCAGCACAAGGATTGCCCAGGCTGAAGAGATGTGTGTAGGAATTACACCATCCTGAGTTCTGCTCTGTGCAGAAACTGTTTCTCTGTCTTCATCCCCTGCTCCTGCAGGCTATGGTTTTACTACCTGTTATAGCACTGTGAGGACCCTGAGTGTCACTGGGCTCATGGGGTGGGACATTGCAGCAGCCAGAGTGAGTAGCAGCATCATCAGTTCTGCTTCCTTCTAAATTAGAATAAGCCAGTGAGACAAATTCTCTGTGAAAGACTGCTCTTAATGTAACTGTTTGAGGGCTAACACCTCTCCTTCAAAAGGTCTATTTCCTTACCGTGGGTTGAGCTTTTTGATCTCTTTAAGGTCAGTCATTGTATCAGTTGTGCTGTATCATTTCATTCAGGTGCATTTCTGATCGTTATTGTGCCCAGCTGATGCCCTTGAAGTTATTAATTTGGCTCTGTATCTTTCAGAATTTCACTGTTTGCTGAAATGCTGATAGTTCCTACAGCCTGTCCTGTCCTCAACATTATTCTTTCTACCTTTTATAATATATTTACCAGTGGCCTTTTGCCAGACACTGGTACTGTTGCCTGGTGAAACAGGAGAATGTAATTACAGTTCTTTGAAATAATAAAGCCTGTTTTATAGTTCTGAATGTAAAATACACTTACAGGCAAACATATTAGCACTTTGCCCACTTATTATTGATAGCTCTACCAATTTTGGCTCATTTTCATGTGATAGGGAGAGATTAATTTCCTGTTTGTACAACATAGTTCTGGAGACAGTGGGAGTTACTGGGCTTTAGGGCAAAGCCCAAACAGGATTAGGTCATATAGGGTGAAAAGTTTCCCGAGGATCTATCAAAGGGAGTAAATGTGGAGGTGGGAAGGGTGGGTAAGAGTGGAGAAATGCATAAAAACTTTCTTGTGGATCAGTCCCTTGCATGGGTGGCACCTGCACATATCCTGCCTCCCTTTTTGGTTTGTCTCTAAGGTGTGGGCTTAAGAAAGGAGGTGCTGTAGCAAAGAGATATGGGGCTGCATCTATTAAACTCAGGGTGGAGAGAAATCCACTTAGAAGTGTAAAGCCATGGCTGTGTGTACTGCACCTTGGGGAAAGGCTGTCAGTTTTGAGGTAAACTATCTGTCAGAAGAAAAGCTGAAGCAAAACTAGAAAACTGTCCAACCTGTCTGGATGCAGCCCTACAGAAAAAACCAAAATAAGTGTGTACTGTTGTTAACAAGCACTTTTCTGACAGGAAGGGAGAGCTGATTAACAGCAGAACATCTAGACAAAGACCACAGACAGCAGTGCTGCTTCCTGTGGTTTGGAGAGGACAATTGAGGCCTGTAAATGCTTACAGAGGTCTGGAGATACGCAACAGGCTTGGCATAGTGGAGATAAAAAAATAGATTAATTAATTTTCATAGTAATAAGTCTTGCTTTATTAAAAATGTCTGAAATTTTGTTAATTGTAAAGTTTTGTGTTATGAGACATGCTAATGCTACATCAGGGATGCAACCTCTGCACTGACAGCTTTGACAGGTAACAAGGGCTGCCTGCACCGATCTCCTGTCTGAACAGTTTGTGTTGGAATGGGTAAAGAAGCACCCAGTGAGCTCAGTTCATAAAAAGGAAACAATCAGAGCTGAGCAGGCTTGTTTTTTTCTGGGACAGTTTAAGGGCTATGCATATAAACACCCTGAATGCATGGAGAGGAATATAACCTCTGGTGGGAGACATGGTGACAAGCTGTTGAGGCAGTGCTGGGCCACAGCTTCAGGTGGGAGAGGACGGCCGTGTACCATCAGAGAAACTGAATTATTGATTGCCCTTTGTCTGTCCACCCTGCTAACAGCAGTCCTGCTGCTGTTGAGATTACTGTTTATCACAATGGTGGTAGTCAGTCCTGGATGCAATTCTGGAGCTCCAACAGGGGGTGGAGACTTTTTGTTGTATTGAACTTTTAAGCCGAAGTCCCTTGTAAGCCATGTACCCTCATGACATTCATTTCTTTGCTTTTGTTAATGCTTCTTGAGAGTAGCCGTTTTAATTTTGCATGATATGTTGTAGTTGGAATATGAATATCTATATCAGTCTATGTGGTTGCAGGAAAAATCGAGCTGTAATACCTCTGGGGGAATACAAGTCCATAGGGACTTCTGAGTAAATATTTCTTGAAGCCCATTGAAATTTCAGTGCTTTTATGATGGCTTGTGGAAGGGGGTAAGAGTGTGCTGCTGCTGGTACTGCTGGGTGATGTGTCCTTCGGAACAAGGGAACCTGCTTTTATTTCTGTGTTGGTTGAGAAGGCACTGGTGAATGTGCACAGCAGAGGATGGGTAGAGTAAAACAGTTTTAGCTAAACCTGCAGGTGTAAACCCAGGGCAGGCAATGGGTATGGCCACTGTTTTCAGAGCTGCCACTGAAATAGGTTTCCTTCCTGGATTTCAGCTGGATTTGCATTACTGTCTGCAAGTGTGTCATGTTCTAACTGGATGGGCTATGACCACAAAACTTCAGAATGCAGCTCTGTATGGTTGGCTGAACTTTACGTGGCTAGGATTGGCTTAACTTTACGCAGGAAGTGTTTCAGCAGGATCCTAGAGGTTACTGCAGGGCACAGTCTGCTGTGGAAGCCATCTCCAGGGTGAAGTGCAGTGTTTGTCTGAGGCCTCCGTGATGTTGTTTTGGAATAGAAAGACTCATGCTTTGGCTTATAGTACTGCATAAGCCACAAAAGGAAAGAAATAGAACATGTAGGGAGCTGCAGTAGAAAGAGAATCACATACTTGAGTAATTCATTAGGTGATTCATCCTGTGATAGTTCTTTGGATGTGTTCTAAGAATTAGTACTCCATATGCAGTGGAGAAAAACATTAATTCAGACTTTCTAGAACAGCATAAGAAGTGACTTTGAAGCCCTGTTAAATGTTCCTATGATTTAGAAATCCAGTACATGGGAGCAGTTTATCAGTCTGGGCCAGCTGAGGGACTGCTTTGAATGAAAGCATCTTGAACAGCACTGAAATCTGCTCATGAAAAGTTGTGAGCAAAGCCAAATATGTGCCTGTCTGTAGTTTCCTCTTTGATACTGGCTTCAGTAAGATGCTCAGGAAATATAAAATACAGTTGTCTTGTTGGAATTGAAGCCGTCCATGGATGCAGGTCAACTTCAGATGGTGACGTCTTTATCTGCTGGCAAAAGATGTTGCATTTCTTTAGCAGAACAGGAAGCAAGGTAGATCAATTGGAACAGGGCTCTCTGCTTCTCTTAAAAAAGTCAAAACTGTTTTGTGCATGAGAGAAAATCTTTCCAGTTCACGAGCAAAGAAAGGATGGACCTCTTGGTCAGGCTGTTGGATCATTCCAGGTGATATTGACTCTCTCAGTGGTACAGATTTGGGTATGGTGTGTTTTCCTGCCTCTGTCAGAGGCCTCAGAGCTGTACCTGCCTCCTCCATCTGAAGCCATGGTTCTCACCTCTCTCACTTTCAGGAGGTCCCAGAAGAACCCTCACCATCATTGCAGATACTTTTCCAACTATACTTCTTAAACTGCCCCTCTCCTCTGTGTACATGGGGCCTTTCTTCTGAGGGTATCTGTTAATTGTCTTAATTTCACAGTTTGGGACCAAATGTTTGTAGTTTTTGGAAAACTGCAAAGTGAAATCATTGAAGTAATTGTGTGCTCAATCAATCATTTGAAAATATAAGTTGTCCTCAGTCAGTAACTGTGTGCAACTTTTTGTAATGTATTTGCAAATCAACTTTAAATAATGTAGCTTCAACAGTCTCAGAAGTTTGAGTACAATGACCCCCAGTGAGTTTTGGCAGCGGCTCTATAATTTTATAGACTAATTTTCAGCCTTTTCATTTGGTTGGGTTTTATTTGTTTGGTTTTTTGTTTCATTTTGTTCCTTTGTCTTATTTTTTGCCTTACTTGCTTGTTTGTTTTTTGAGAGGCTGTCCATTTTGGTGGTTCACCTTCCACTTTTACTCCTAGAGAGGTTTATTCACATCTGCAGCTTTTGTAGCTGTTCCTGTTCTGTGTCTCCTCTCCAAGTGCCCTCTGACCCCACCAGCCACCCTCTGTCCTTGTGGCCAAGGCAGCCCTCCCTGCTTCCTGCCCACACCTCTGCCTGGCTGCTGCCTCCAGCAGGTCCTGAACCAGTCCTCAGAAATGAGGCATTCCTTGAATCCTCCTGCTTCTTCAGACAAACCAAGACTTCTGCTCATCCTGTGGCAGGATTTGTGTAATCTGACTTACTGACAACTGCCCTGCTCTTCACCTCTTCTGTCTCTGTCATGGTTACTTGAAGCCCTTTCTGCCTCTGTGTCCACCTCTCAGGCTGAGTTCCTTCCTCTCTTATGAATCTTGCTCAAGGACAGCAGTTTGTGAGGCTCCTCAAATATGAATGCTGTAATTTTTATTTATTTTTGGCCAAATGTTCACTCCTCATCCTGTTTTACTTTTCACCTTGAGCATTTCTGCTCATCTGTCCACATCAGGCCCAGGCTCAGAGTGTGTGTCAGAGGTATCCCAGTCCTCTCTCAGCCTCCTTGACTGGATCCCAGCGTATCTATTGCACTTATTCCCTCCTCTCAAAGCTGGGGTTGCTCAGACAGAGAGCTGTGGTGCTGTCCTATGATGCATCTCCTTGGGCCTTTGCACTCAGATCTTCTCTGGAGAGATGCTGTCTCTGTTGGATGATGGTTTACAGTGCGTTATGTGAACCACTATGGCTTTATAATGAGGATTTTGAGATATTAAACACATTAACACTTAAAATGTGTTGTACCTGTTTAGTTTTCGACCTCAGGGAAATTTTCTGGAGATGTTAGCTGTTTGCATAATAAACTTATGATGATAACAATATTTTACCAAGGAGGGAACTGCTCTAATACTTGCAGTCTGGGGTTGTAGCTCTGAGTGTGACTTGCATTAGAGTTTGGTGCAATTTGACAAGTTTTATGCTGATTCACTTTGCATATGGGAGAGCTGAAAGCAATTAATGTCAACCTGAGTGTGCAGGATGTGAGTCATTGCCTGATGGTCAATGCCTGGTGTGGCTAAGAAGGATATTTCCTATGAACGGAGTCTGTGAATCTTTGAAAATTACCTTTTTACATATTCATGAAAATTTACCTAAATTCATAGCGGCTTTGCACGGAAAGTGAATTGTGTTCTAGGAAGTGCCATATGGCCTGTGCTTTTATATTTGAACAATTACTGCATCAGAAATGTAAATCCCCAAAACATGTTCTCAAACCATTGGAAGAAAAATCATTTAACTGCCATGGTGGCCATGTAAGAGCTGAGTGTGATCCCCTGCAGGCTTCTTGGCGTCTCTGTTCCGGAGCACATCCACATGTGGGCCTGGGCTCCTGTCTTTTTATGGGTTTTTAACCCATCTCTGATGACCCTCCTTGAACACTCATCTGGGTGTAAGGAACAGAGTGGGTTAGCCTGATTTCTGTGGGGAGCCAGAAATGGGGTGTGTGTGATATTTAATGATGGGCCAATTCTTGGGATGACGCACTCTGTGATACTGGAGCCGGTTATTGCCCTGGAAACAGCATCTAAATCTGTTCCCTCTGCTTGCTCCACACAGTTCTGCTCCACTGTCAGGCAAAGATCAATTTTAGCATGCCCAGGCCATGGGCAAGAGCCTCTCAAGCGTCTCCTGGGTGTTTGGAGTAGTCTGTATACAGAGCTTTTTGGAGACACAGCTGTATTAGCCCTCAGAGAATATTCTGCCTCGAGGATGGAGCTGGTCCCCTCCTGATAGGCAAACAGCAATATTTTATGAAAGTGTGACTAAACCATATCAATGCTTGGCTGAAAAGTCACCATGATAGATGCTGCTGTATATTCAGATGTGCTTGAATTTAATTTAGGCCTTGCGGGGAAATAAAGCATCACCATCCCTAATGAGACACTAGGCTAGGAAACCAGTTTCTCTGAATGGTTTTAAGGGAACTAATTTCTAGTTGAGTGTCTGTCCCTTTGGGTGGCTGGCAGTGGTTAGCCATGGTGCCCTGGTTTTCAGGGAATACTGTCTTCATACGAAGTATGGTGCTGGAGCAGACCCACAGCATCAGCTTCTAAAGTAGCATTCCTGTTCTCTGGTAAAGAAGTGAACATTTTGTAATTGCAGATCAGTATGAGATAGTGTACTTCTGGGGGTTTTTTAACATTAAGGAAAAAAAATCACATGCTTCTGTGTAAAGAGGATTAATTAGTCACTGGATGCAAGCCATTTGTGTAAAATGCTAAATATTGTTCTTCTGGAGAATGTATCAGCTAGAACTGGCCAAGTATTGAAGTGTATGTTTGCCTTTTCTCCCATGGACTAATTCATTAGAGTAATTATGATTAGAAATCTCCTACAGAGATGTACATGGAGGAGGAAAAGAGGGCTTTGGCTGAAAATTAGATTTATGGAAATCTTTTTTCCAGCTGGCTCTATTTGCAGTTCTTCCCTCCACTCAGACTTGCTTCTTCCCTTTCACTACTGATACTGGTAAATTGTTCAGTAAAAGCACTAATGTTCTGTCACAGCACAGACAGAAGATAAGGAAAAGGATGTTTCTACCTCTCCCTGCTTATTCCTGCAGTTGTGAGCTAAATAGTTACTTCCTTGCAGCCATGCAGGGAACTGAGGAGAAGCAGGACAGGGAACCACCAACTGGCATTCCCACTGTGCCCACTCAACACAGGGTAGGTGGTTTACAGCTCCGAGCAGGGTGCCTTAGTAGTTTCTGTTTTCTCCTGTTCTCACTGGGATGACCCTCAGTCACCTTTTGCATGGCTCTCCCAGCCTTCTGGGAAGCTCTTTCCTCACCCAGGTAGCTGTTTTTCCCTTTGAATTTAGGGAATTCAAAAATTCAGCTAGCTCCCTTTCTCTCCCATCCCTGCTCAGCTGTTGGAGATGTCTCCCCAGCAGCCCACGAGGTTGGGATGGAGTCCTTCCATCTGCTTTGAACTGCAACTTAAAAGATGGAATGACCTTACCCCATCCTTTAAAAAGGACAAAAGAAAACTTTGAGTCATTTTTAGATTCTAAAAACTGGCCACAAAACGAGCCTAGATGTGACAGTTGTCGCAGTCCAGAGGACAGATGGGATGAAGTGTTGTTGTGACACTGTGATCTCTGCCAGGGGAAAGCTGCCGCTGTTTTCTCTCAGGAGTGGCTCTGCCCGTGTGCCACTCAAAGTGGTGCAGGGGCCATACCTGTGGTGCTGGCTGTGCTTGTATATATTTCATAGGATCTCATTTAATAGGATCCCTGTGCTGCCTCTTAGGCTCAGCTTTTTCACCATTCCTTTTCACACTACTCCCCCCACCACCCTCCCCTTGCCTGGAGGCCAAGGCAGAGCAGGATCTCTGGTCCCCTCTTCCATGTCCTGATTTCAAATCATGGTAAGGGCTGGCTTCTGTACTGCAGTCTTTGCTGTGTATATGTGTCTGAACAGCTTTCTGCCTCTCACTTGGCTGCCTCCCTTGTCATGCAGGCACATAGGAGGCTCTCTGTAGGACAAATGCTAAAAGATTATTGTTTCAGTTTAAAAAAACCCCCAACAATTATTTCCTTCCTGCTTTCATCAGATTGCATCTTCTGTGGGATGCTTAAGCTGCTGCCTAGAATGCAGCTTGTGTCAGGATGTTCTCCCATAGCAGAACAGCCTGTCCTGTTAGCAGGTCAGTTTGCAGCTTGTTACTAAGGGTGCTCAGGTGTAAATGCCTTGGGATTGGGCAGGTAACTTATATTGGCTGTGAGTTTTGGTCCACTCGAACCAGCTGCAGCCGTGCTGGAAATGCCACCAGTGTGTAAGAGAGGGGTAGGAGCCTAACACCGAAAAAATAACAAGGACACCTTCTGGTTCAGAGTGCTCTGGGCATAAGGAATTGTTAACAACAGGCAATTTAGGAAGAAGAGACTTGCAGTAACATACCCGGCAGCTAAGATAACAGAGCATTAAAAAGGTGCTTTGAGTTGAGTATTTTATTTTATTGTGTGTGTGCATCCTTGAATATCTCTTAGAGTTTAATGTTGGGGGCTGTGGGAGGGAGATGTTTTGGGTGTCTAACGTGGGTTAGTAATGATAACTGCACTTTCTGTTGCTGCTCCAGCAGTGGGCAGACACCCTGTGAGCAGTTCTGAAATAGCTCTGCTCTGGGTGAGCCCAGCTCTGCACTTGGCTCCTCTGTAAATGGTTTTCTGCTGCAAAACCATCTTTTGGGTTTGGTTTTTTTTTTTTTTTGTTTGGGGGGTTTTTGGTTGGCTTTTTTTCTTTTTTTTTTGTCTGTGTGACCATTACTTTTTGAGACTATGCACAAGATAAATCTACGTCCCATGGTGAATTCAGAAAGTTCAGTGCTTAATGAGTTGGAATAGTGCAAAGATTAGAAAAGCCTTTTATTGAAGAGGCTTGACAGGAATAGTAGTTAAAAGTTTCAGTCCCTTCTCAGGTGAGGAATTTCCATGAGTATTAATGTGGCAGCACAGCAAGCAACCAGCAAAATACACAAAAGTAAATTGGCACCTTTGCAGCAAGCCCTAGGCAAGAATTTTTTGGTGGTGTGAAGTGCTGGTCGTGTAGGCACAAAAGGCAGCAGCTCCATCAGAATGTGCTGCAGAAATGGGGCATCCCCTGACCTGCCATGAGGGTTTAGTAACGGACCTTCCTTGCCCCAGACTTCTGTGCTTGCAGATCTCACAGCGTTAAAAAACTTTAATCATGCAGCTATTTTGTACCCTAATCAACTTTTCCTTGCTGCTTGGAGAACAGCAGCTGTGGGGGTTACTCACTGAATGAATCATAGGAAAAATTAGTAGGTGTCTTTATGAATTATCCCCTCACCCGCTTACCAGATTTCTGGTTGGGGTTTTTGTGTTTGGTGGGGTTTTTTTTCTTTCAGTTGTGTTTAACATTAGGTTTTAGCTTAATGTTAATGTCTGGGGAAGTCCTGGTGATTTGGATACTTGTATAAATTGGCCCTCCTCTGTGGTACTTCAGCATTTTGTTGAGCTATTTCACAGTGTTTAAATGAAATATGTTTGGGGGTTTTATGTACAAAATAGTCTATTACAAATATACAAAATATACAAAATAGTCTATTCTGTTAAAAGAAACAAGAGCACTGCAAACCATTTTTCTTTGTAACACTTTTAATTTTTGCCAAACTGTGGCTGCATTTCTCCTTCACCCTCACTTTTTCCTACCTGGCAGAGTTGCATTTAGACCGGGAGCGAGGGGCAGGCACCTTGCTCACCCTCAGAGAAACATCTCCAGGTGCTTCTCATTCTGGTTGCAGACATTAAGGTGTCAGGACTGGACATGCCTGGCACTTGGACGTGCCTGACGCATTCAAAGGGAGCACTGCTGTCAGCAGAGGGTGTGTGTGCCGAGAGAACTCAAATCAATCTGTAACAATGTGCCAGCTGAAAAATTTCAATGGCTTGCTGTTGGCCAGCTGGGTTTTCAAAGAGCCACCAGCCTGTGGCTGATGGTTTCCAGACCTGAGGTCTAGTGCTTGAAGCAAGTAGATATAAATGGAAAATCAAACACCAATCATGAGCTTACATAGGCTACATAAATGTTAAAAGGAAAAAAACACCTCAACAACTCCAACCCCCTTCTGTTTAATTACAAAAAACTTTGAATTGCTACTGGGTTATTTTTGTTCTTTTTCTTGCTTTACATTTTTTTAATAAAATGATTCTTTTTCATTTATTTAATTTTTAAAGTACATTTCAAAGTCTTGCCCTTGCATTTTTGCTTCCTGAGTGTTGCTGCCCTCCCTCCCCAGATCCATTAGAGTGGTGGCATTTCTAGGTTGAGTTGAGCTGCTGCCATCCCTGTCCTCGCTCCCTGCCTTCCCCTCGCTGCCTCTCCATCCCCTGGGATGGCTCAGGCCCAGGCAGAGCTGGGAGCCTGGATGCTGCTCTGTGCTCACTGCAAGAAGCTGACCTGAGGAGACAGGACACACCAGGAGGATTTCCTGTTCACTACCTGCACACTCTCTTTCCCTGGGTCTTGCTGCTGGTGGTTTTATCTGCTGCTGAAATGTTTTAATTTTACAATTGGTCTGAGATTCAGTAGGAGGAAAGATGCCTCCTGGAAGAAGTTGGAGTGTGCTGTGCCAAGTACTGCCCTGGCTGTTTTCAAGGATCAGTTTTGGCTGACCACAATCTCTCTCGGAGCACAAGGGATTAACAAAAACTAATTCTGTTTCCCAGGATTTGAGCCACATAAATAAACAGTTAATGTAGCTTTTCTGGGAAGTGTGAAGGGATGTATTTACCTTCCCTTGCAATTTTTAAATGTCTGGGGTGTGGGGCAGCTCCTTTCACTGAACCCTGAAGCAGCACAAGTGCTCCTGGAAGTGTTAAAACACAGCAGTCATGGTGAGCTGTGTTGCCATCATCCGCTCTGGGGGTTTAAAAAAGTGACTGTCAGAAGTGCTTGTCTTCATTGCCAGCTGGAAAGATAAATGTAACCTCTTAAAAGTTTCTTGGTTTCTTTTGGGTTGAAGGATTTTATTGGTTTTTTTAATTGTTTTTTTATTATTTTCTTGTTCCATCACTATTTATTTATTTTTAGCAAGAGAAAAATTATGATGCTAAACTAAGTGGTGGTAAATGAATTAGCTTTTCAGGATGAAACTCCACTGCTTTGAATCTCAATCTTGCAGCAGGACACGGGAGTTTCGTAGTCTCTGTGGTACGTTGTGCAGTGTGAGACAACTGGAAGAAAAAAAAATATCCAAGTGGGACCTAATACGACACAGTAACAAAGAAGGCTCCCACAAACCTCAGTGACAGCAATTCAAATTTCCTTTTTGTTCTTACACATGGGCCTGCAAACTAGAGGAGCAGAACTGTAGTCTGGGAAACTTTCCAGAATAATTTGCAAGCAAATGAGGGATGCAGCCCTGTCTCCTCTGGAGAGGCTCTTTGCCTGCCTTTATCCGGCTCCCAGTTCCTCGTGTGTCTCCCAGTGGATGGGCCAGGGGAGTGTCTCTGAGGGGTTTCTCAGCTGCCGATAAAGCACCAGGTCCCTTGACAGACCTGCTGTCCTTTGTCAGGAAGATACTTTCCCCGTTTGTCCAGATATTGAATACATTCTTATAGACAATGCTTCTGTATTGGGACTTTTTTGTTTTTTAAACTCAGACAAAACAGTGAGAGGTGATTTGTTGCCTCCCAGGGTCCTGGCAGATGAGTGGAGAACAGCATTGCCACAATTTGTTTTCCTGGTCTCAGAAATTGTCCTGCCACTCCTGTAGGTGCCGATTGTCACAGATATTTATCTTTTCACCTCTTGTGCTGGGCTTTTGTTGAGCTAAGTATCCATGAGAAAGCACTGAAAAGGGATGGGCGTTGAGTCTTAACTTTTCAGGTTAAATTTCCAGGGTAGGAAGGTAAACAGCTAGGATTTTCTGATGACACCATTTTTTTTCCTTTTCTTGTCTTTTCTTTTTTTTTTTTTTTCTGAGTGCCTGCAGGCAGAAAGGAAGTGTTGTCTGCCCTACAAAATCCTTCTTAAGTGTGAATCGCAGCTATGATTTATTTTTAAATACACTGATATACAGGTTAAGTCAGAACAGGTCTGCTGCTTTTGCCTTTAATACAATTACTTCTATACGTTCTACAATTCACAACGGATTCTAGAGTAACTTCAAATCTTTGAATATGGAATGAAATCCTAATGAAGCTTTAACAGAAAAAAAATGTTCAATTGCTTAAGTTTCAATAAAAATTCAGATATTTAAAAAGTTTACACATTAAAAAAAATCAGCAGAATTGCAGCATTTTTAGCACTGGCTTTTCTACATTTGCTCCCACTGAACTTGCTGAATTCACAAAAAGCACAGGACACATCTGGAAAGCCTCCAGTCCCAGTGTGTCAGAGGATGTCCAGTTGTCTGGGAATTAGCCCTTCCCTCGGAGGGACCAGATGCAGAGAGCTTTGGATGCTTGGGCAGCCTTCATTTTTTTGTGAAAACCTGTGTTCATGACCTTGAACAAGAAGCTGAGTCACCTGGGAGCTCATTTCCCATCTGGAAAACGGGGATGATAAAAGCTCTGGCCACTAAACCGGGACAGATTGTAGAAGGATGAAAGCTGTTGCAGAAGGCAGGAGATCAGTGTGTTCCATCAGTTGGTGTCTTTGGGAAAATGTTACTAAACATTTTTTAAAACCCAGTTGAACAGAGCTGTTGCTTGGGGAGAAACAAGCAGAAAGGCAGAGAGCAGCAAGGGGGGAGTGGGGGGCGTGAGCTTCCAAGGGCTTGGTGTGCCTGGGCGGCTCAGCTGGAGCAGCAAGCAGGAGATACATTAGCTCCCTTCCCAGGGCACTGGTCATCCCAAATCCAGGTTTGGGATTGCAAACTCGTGGGAAGGTCAGGGCTGTGCCCTAAGTGCCCTTGTCCACGCTGTGTTCGGGACACGGGGCCATTGCTGCACATCCTGAACCAGTTTTGTTTTTCTTTGACTTCTGGTGTACTTTTTACCCATCTTCTGTTTTTGTAATGTGGTACAAGTGTAACCACTCAAATTCCATACAGACAGATTTTGCAGCAATATTGGTCTTTTCTAGTGAAAAGACTGGAAATCATTATTCTTTTTGACAGCCAGTCTTCTCCAGAGAGTGAATAGGAAGCATTATTCTTAAGTAATGAGGGGATTAAGTGAAATTTCTCAAAGCAGTAATATATTCAGCTTCGG
This sequence comes from Oreocharis arfaki, assembly GCA_013398015.1. NCBI lineage: Eukaryota > Metazoa > Chordata > Aves > Passeriformes > Paramythiidae > Oreocharis > Oreocharis arfaki. Next base: position 306,008 of record VZRR01012114.1, read on the forward strand.
ATTTGAAATGTTCAAAACATTACTCTGTGACTGCAAAAAATTACTTTGGCCAATGTAAAATGCCAGGGAAATTCTACCCTGGATGGTTTGTGATTTGGGGAAAGAACATCTCATCTTACATTGATGGTTCTCTCTCATGTATCTATATGTATCTTTTTTAATTTTATTTTTTCTTTACAGAAGTTAAATGCAACTACTTTCAGTAACTGAGAGAGAACTGCTTTATGATCACTCTTTTTTTCTGCAAGTAGCAGAAAAAGCAAGCATTAGAGGTTGGTGTTAAAATAGTACCTTGCACCTCTCTTTAAGGATATCGGTCTTTTCTCCTATTCAAAAGGGAAGCAGAAAAAAAACATTGTGGGCAATATTTTATAATAGAACAATGAGCCTGAACAGCTAGATTTAACACCCCCTGTTTCATAAATATTTCAAAGAATCTTCACAGATTTAAACTTCGTGTTTTTTTATCATTGCTTTCCTTATTATGCATCAGCTTTTAAGCTCCACTGTGAAAGAAAACTTCAGAATGAAGGATGTTATTATCAGTATGCAGTGGCACTTTTACATACTGATTATAATGAAGCCTCTCCACAACACTTTCCTCCATGATTTTCATTTCTGCACCTAAAATGAAAAGGAATAAACACACCTTTTGCTCTGCAAATATTTTTATAAAGTCAGTAATTGATTGCTGTGTGTCAGAGTGCTTCAGGGTTTTTCTGGACATGCCCAGTGATGCGTGGTGATCAGTGGAGAGCCACGTCCCTCTGGTTTTAAGCATATCTGTTCTCACTAGGGCACCTGTAAGGGGCTTTTTTGTGATCAGAGGCACTTGCTGCAATGCATAGTTTCCTGTGTCACAATATTCCTCATCCTTTCCAATTTGTGTTGTTGCAACAGCATTTTTTCAATGCAGCTACAAACTCTGCTGGTGGTCTGAGACTGTAGTGATCCTGGGAGTTCGTGAGTGGCAACCTCTAGTGTTTGATTTGATAATGCTGAGCAATATTAACAAACAAATGGCAAGAAAAGAATATACTGCTGTATATTATATATATAAAATTATAAATACTGTTTGATATCTTCAAAGCAGCACACAGTGATCTGCCACTGAATCTTTTATGCAAGTCTTTGCAGAGGTAGTACAGAAGTCTGGGTGGTAGGGGAAGACTGCTGTGGAAAGCTTTCTCTGGTATCCCCGTGTGTGAATAATCCCTTTTGGTGGCATGCTGTTAATGAATGGCCTACCTTGGTCTGCCTGCATTTGCAATCTGGTCATTTCCTGTTATTTATGATGTTTTGTTAATTGAATTTTCTTATTAGTAATAAATAATAGCCATGTGCTGGCTTTCACAGCTTTATTGTGCAATAAGTATTAATGCAGGGTAGCTGGTCAGTGCTTTCACACCCCACGACATGGACTGTGAAGCTGGAAGAGTTAAAACAGTGATAGTTCAGCTCCTTGTGCAGTCTTCTGTGTTATAGAAAGAACTCTTTAAAACTAAGGTGGGATATTTCTGCAGTTCTAAAACACACCAGGTATTTTCAGGCATCTGTTTTTGGTCTATTGCTAAGAAAAAACTTAATAAATATAAATGAAGTTGAGCTTCATGCTTTTAGCAGATCCAAAGTGCTCCCTCTATGACTATATACCCTCATTAGATGGACCAGAAAGGCTGCAGAGTCATCTAGCTTTCAGATTATGACATATCATGCTTCCCTTTGACAGGCTGCAAGTGATAGTAAGATTTGTTATTTACAGTTTTTTTTCTTGGGGCAGAGCTGTCCACTTGCCATCAGAACAACCCTGAGCAGTAGGTGTACACTGATTTATCTTCCTTTCCTTCCCCTGTATAATATTTTAATACTAGGATGGTTGGGCGGGTGTGTGATATTTATTTCTCTATCTATTTTTAATTCTCCTGGCCTGTTTTCTGAGTGGAAAGGGCAGTCTATCAGGCCGGCATGGAGCATGCTCACAGCACCAGGCCCTGTCCTAAAACACCCCATCTCTGCTAAGGGGGGAGTAGGGTTATCACCTCAATCCACCTTAGGTGTGCTGCTTTCTTACAGCCACTATAAATACTGCTTTGATTGGCATGGTAAAGGATTGTATTTTTGGTACTGCAGGTACACACAGGGCTGCAGTTTAACACAATCACGTGCTGCTGATTTCCAAGCGAACGATCCTCACCTTGACATTTCAGCGCCTGCAGCGCGGCTGCCCGGGGCGGCGGGGGCAGGTGGATGCTGGGCAGGTGACACCGGCACGCTGTCCCCGCCTGCCTCGCCACGGGGACGGGCAGCACTGAAGGCAGGTAGGTTCCAGAGGAGGTATGGACGTGAGAGAGGATGAAAACCTGGCTGTGTGTGGGAGAGGATGCTGCTCCTGTGGACGGCCGCTTCCCCCGCGCCGCCCGGCCGATGAGCTCCGGGGACGGATTCGGAAGCGCTGTTTGCTCAGCTCCATCTCTGTCTCGCTCTGTGCCTCCATCTCCGCTTCTGTTTGGTTTGCTAATCTGATCTATCAGCCATCTCCCTGTAAAGTACAGGATTAACTTTTCTGTGGTACTTTGAGCACTATGCTTGTATTCAGGATAGTTTGTAAAGTGAATAAGGCAAACTCCAGCATCACGGATGTGTTATTAGCCCCTGGGGCTTTCACCTGACATCTTTTTCTGTAAAAAAAGACCCTTAATTTTGTACAACTTTTTAGTGTGGCCACTTTCAAGATCATCTCCATGTAGTTCTGGGTTTTGTTTGTGGTCAGTAAGCAAGTAAGTCTTTGGTAAGTTTCTTTTGCTTACAATGGGAATGTAATTCTCCACAGACTGAGTTGGCTGAAACTGTTTCATGTTTCCAGTAGTGTAGACATGTAACAGTCTGCAGACTGCTTGATAATTCCCTGGTGGGTAAAATTAGAAAGGAAAAAAATTGTGAAATGAAAAGATCATTTAAATTATAGCCCTTTGTTCTGCCTTGTTAACATTCCAAACAACAATGTACAAAATACATAATTTGTTGTGTGAAAGCGTACCCAGTGTGGAGCCATCTGTGTACCAGTTGACACTATTTATATCAAAAGGGACATTGCAGGAGCTGGAAGAGCCCCTATTCCCACCTAACCATTTCCAGTGTGACTCTAAATTATTGATTAACATTCATTCTCTATTAACCTATTATGAGTTCATCTGCTGCTTTCAGCTCTCATATCATGTTGATGTACTTCTAATTTTCTAAACTGAATGGTGATTTACTTCGAAGATGTTGGGATAAATTGTTCTCCAGTGAATATCTGAAAGCTTCTTATGCCCCAGATAACCTCTTTGATTTGAAATCTGCATTGAGAGAAGAAGCTCAGCAGCAATTCCTTGGTAATCCTGGAAATGTCCCTTTCCTTTCTGTCCCTCCCAATCTGCTGAGTAAATGCTTGTATTTCCAAAAAGAGCATTTATGAGATAATGTGCTCGGTGTCTTTGGATGGAATGACCATTCTGGTCTTTCTTGGCTCTGCCCAAGGTGCTCGTGGGCAGTGGGAGTTGGTTCTCATGTCTATTTAGTAATGATATCCCATCTGCAAAGTACTTTGAATTTACTGGGTACTGTATGTGGTAATTGCACTTGGTGGCTCCTTTAGACTTACTCTGCTTGAGTGGGTTTTGTTTTGTCCTAAAATACGTGTTTGCATATTGTGCAACCACTGGGGAAACCACAGAACCATACAGGAATGAAGTTATTGCTAGAAGTGCATTTTTCCAGTTAACTTACATGGTAAAATAAATTTGGAGAATGTTTGAATTGGAAGCTGTGACTTAGAAATAATTTTTGAGAAAATTATAATGCAGTAGTAGAGCGAAAGGCAAAAAGGTATACAAATACTACAATGGAGAGAAATTCTACGTTCTTAGATTTGACTGGTTTTGAAGACATCTGGTTTGATCAGTACTGAGTGTGAGACAGTATTCCACCTTTTCTCTGGAATTATAAAAGTATCATTCTGATACTTTGTGTTGTTGACTCAGTAAAGATGGTTTTACCAGCACCCATGAAGAATGCAATTAGTAGTTCACGGTATCTTGTTGTTTTGGACAGCACTGTGTTTCTTTTTCCCGTGGCTGTATAAGCCACTGTGCCAAGTAATTCCTTCCTAATGTGGATGATACCCACAGGGCTCCTGGGGGGATCCAGCGGGTGATGTGGGAGGGTTCTGGTGACATCAATGGTAACAGCTGCCTCTCAGTGCACCCACGGAGGTGTCAGCTGTAAATGGTGACAGGGGACTGCTGTTCAGGGTGCTGTGCTGTCACTTCAGAGTGGGGAGAGCCTGCACTGGGAACCCTGGTGAGAGTCTGGGATTGACTGATCCTGGTGAGTCCCTCCAAGTGTGACAAAAGGTTGCCAAAGCTGCTGGCTCTGTGGGACACAGGGCTTTTGGGCTTGAGCCTTCCTCTGCACGGAGAGCTCAGCAGGAGCTTGCAGACCCTGCAGTCACCAAGACACAATCTCTCCTGGTGCCATATGGAGGCTCTCCGTGTTCAGCCAGGAGCTGCTGGGCTCACTGGGGTGTCTGCTCATGGGGCAGGGGTCCTGATGAACCTACGCTTGTAATCCCATGTCCCTCTTCATTTCTAGCCTCAGGGGACACATCTTCCCTCTTGCATGCAGTCACCAAGAGTTCCTCAGTGCTGCTACTGCCACAGTGGCAGAGCCACTCTGCACGAAATCCCCCCTGGACGCTGCCACTGCTGAGCTGCACTTGGGGCTGGTTTAACTTGCCAGTGTGAGGAGACTGATTCAGATTCTACTGTGCAAGTGCAGCAGAGCAGAAAGTGTTCAAAATAAAATGTGCTCATCCTTTCCTTCCCTACTCCCCAGTCTTCACCCTGATCTCCAGGAGCACCACGTGATATCCAGATGGTTTTGTGAGTAGTTAAACTGTGAGGAAAAGATCTCTTCCAAGTACTGTAACACCGTGTAACCTAACTCAAATATGTATTGTAGCTCAGAGGCAACATCTCGGTTTATTCTATTGAAGCGTAATTAATTACCATTTCAATAGGGCTTCTAGGTGCATGTATTCATCCAGTGCATTGAAAAATAATAACAAAGCTTCTTATTATCTAATGGATGATGTTATACGTTGTGGATGCAACCTATTAATATGGAAATACTGGCACATTCATCCAGGATAATTTGTATGGTGTGTTTCCTGACCCAATAATGAAAAAAGTAGGTTAGCTTCCAAGTTGTCTGAGATGGGAATTAAAGCTTTATAGCCAGAAAGTTTTTGATAGTTTTACACAAATGGCTGAAACTTGCAAATCTTGCATATTTAAAATGGTTTATTCCACAATGATGACTTGGAGATATTTCTAATTAATTGGAGTAGTACATCACCGCTGAATTTCCTTGGCTCTCCGATTATCTCACTGTTGTTTGCAATTTAATGGAATTAAAAAGCATCGAAAGATACAGCTAACCAAACATAGTGTAATCTGAGAAAATATGGACTCATAAGGAGATTTTATAAAATGTAGTTTACAGAAGCTTTTGCAAAGCAGTTTTCTTCTTCAGGAAGCCTTAAATCAAGTGTTGAGCATTTCAGATGCTTTATTGTTGCTAGAGAGTGTATGGTGTGGGGTGCCTATAAATACTGAACTGCTGGGTCTGAGCCTGGCTAGCATTTTGCCGAAGGTATATTTGTGAAGTAACTGTTGTATTTATGACCACCTCTAAGATGGTTTCAGTGTTTAATCAATATCTGCTCTAGCCATCAAAATGACGACCTTCCTTTCGGAGCTCTGCTTCCTTGCCAGCATGAATGTGAGATGCTGAGCTGTGTTTCAGGAATACAAAGATTGCCATGTTGCATTAGAGCTGACGTCCACCAAATGTCAGGTTCTTAAGGTGCGCCTGTGCTGCCTGCAAAGGTGTGACTGCATCACGTGCATTCACTTCAGCCAAAGGCCCTGACAGCCCCCTGCCCATCCCTTCTTCCTGGACGTGTCCCATCTCTTCCTCCTCCAGCTGATGTGCCCCAGCTCCACGTTGCTCTGGCTGTAGTGTGGAGGCAGATGCACACTGGCAATGAGGAGGCAGAACGAGAAGACCAAACCTGAGCAGTGTTGCCGGGGGTTTTTTGACTCTCCCCCCAGCCCTTGTGATGTCTGGGGAAAGGCACTGAGTATTTGAGCCTTCATCTCTGGGTGGTGCTTTATGCTCTGAAGAAGTTCATTTTTGACGGGCTTCTCTGTGCGTTGCTTACTGTCATTTTGTATTGCTCAGTGAAAACACATCCCTGAGATCTACTGCTGTGCAGGAATAAATTCTTTTAAAGATTGTGCACTTCTCCAATGCTTTCAGTATCTCTTCAGCTAAATCTCTCAGCTGTGGTCTCTCACCCAGCAGATATCCTGCCCTCAGATGCTCAGACAGTAACTTTTCAAATATAGCACACCTTGGTGGTAGCTGGTTGTCAGAACTGTCATGTTCTACATTTTCTGAAAGAATGGTTATTGTGCATATGAAACTTTCTTTTATGTTTTCTGCTGTTTTGATTTTCCCATTTAATATTTGACTGTCCTCCACCTGATGGCACAGAGGTGTTCTGCTTGAAGAGGAGAGACTTCGCTTTTCCTTCTTCTGGTCTGTTAAAACTTTGTCTCCTGTGCTGAAAATGGAGAGGATTGTATTTGCTGAACCTTTTTGTTTGCCTCATGAACACTTGTGGTCCACAAGCTGTGCTGAAACTGTCAGATTTATATTTTTTGAGAGCAATAGCTTCTGACAGTGTCACAAGAAGCATTCAGGGAGGGGCAGAGCATGTTCTGGTTCTGCTCTTGTACATGGTTGTGAAGATGGGAGAAACTTTTTGTTGTGGGCCTGTTTGTAGTCACTTTTTGCAAGAAGCTCTTGGTTTTATTTTAGAATCAGAAATGTGGTTGAAGAAAATGAAATTGGGGTGTCTAGAACATGCTGTTATTGGAAGGAGTGGCAGCTTGTATTTGCTTGGAGATTTTGCAAGGCTTTATAATGGTAACAGAAATGTTGGGGACTGGATAGGCCTGGTATTTGAGTGTTTTAAGTACTTATTTATTTTTAAAAGTGGACCCCAACTGATGCTTTGTAGTATGATAAAATTATTTATCCAAAAGTTACTTTGGTTTTGGCCTGATGAAATCCCAGTAAGAAGACAAAAACTATTAGGGATTGGCTTCTGTGGACTTTCTAACAGGGTTTGATAGCACAGGAGTTTAGGGGGGGGGGGGAAGTTATCTGAATCCTGTTTACTCATAGTATTCTGTTCAAATTCCACTGCAGGAATGAGAATTGTTTTAGCATTCCCAGTCCTTGTTTTTTTAATGTTTGTTTGCAGAAATAAAATTAGATTGAGCTCAGAATAATCGGTTTTCTTTCTCTTTAATATGACATTATTTTCTATGTGAGATGACATGCTTTCATGAAAATAAATGTTGGACTACTCTGAGCCATCCCATCTCCTGGACAACAGGGAAACCTGGCAGGTGTATGGGCAGGTAGGAGAGCTGCAGAAAGTGGAAAGAGAAGAGAGTGCAGGTGTCTCCTCATCCTCACTCCCAGGTGAGGGATGGAGCATTGTGGGGTAGAAGGCAACAGTGCAGCTTCAGGACATGCTAAAACCCCCTTTTAGGAGGACAGCTGGCTGTCGCTCTGTCCCAAAGCAGATGCCATGGCACAGCCCTCCAAGTAAGCCTTGCACTGTTTCAAAGAGGAAAAATATGCTCCCCTAATCTTTGGAGACAAAGTGTGTCCATTGGCGCGAGTGATGGGCTGGGCATGACCTCCTCCTCTAAGCTTTGGATTTGGGGATTTCTTTTGCCAGAATGCTTTAAGGGGTAAGGAGCGTTGCTGCTCATTAATTAGTAAAATTTGAGCTGACTTCAAGTGGTGCTTGGAAACATTAACTATCAGAGTTTGGATTCATGCCCTTGAAGAAAAACGAGTTTTATGTTAGTTTTCCAGTTTTCATTTATAATTCTCCTTCTAAAATAGTGCCTGAGTTCAGGCAATATGAGCAGCTTTGGGCAGATGGAGCACTCTGAAGGCTGGTGCTATAAACCAGGAGAGGACACATGACCAGTTCTGGTGGAGGTGCTGGGTCTGGCACGGCCAGCAGTAAGGGAGGGTTTGGAAAACCCTGGGGATCCCATATCACTGTCATTGCTGTACTAGGCAGAAGATCAAAGTGACCAGCTCTTGGTGGTTTTTTAAATGCTGTACTTCAGCATCCACCTCACAGTGGCCATCACCGGCTGTGATGGCAGCACCATTTATCATCTTTCACCACAGTGGAGACAGCCCAGCCTCTTCCTGGCTTTCTGAACCCTCACACGACCAGCTTTTTAGGGCTGCTGGAGCTCTGACTTCTAGCTTAATGTTGAGATGTGGATCTGAGGTAGCCCTCTGGGCCCTGGGTACAATCACTCCCTGGCATTTGGAATTTGAACAGGACCTTGACAGTGCACCCCACCTCCAGTTTTGGGCTGGGAAGTCTCTGAACAAATATCAGGTACGTATGGGTACACACAGACGGGCTGGAAACCTTCCGGGACTTTCCTTTTTGTATTGAAAATATGGTTAGTGTCCCTGTCATGTTGCTGAAGCTGTCCAGAGAAAGAAATTGTGTCAGTGCCAAATGCTGTTTGCAGTCTGATCATGTGTGATTGATGAACAGGTCTGAGAGTAAGCAAATGGTTAATCTGCCCTGTAGATTGATATGCTTTTTAGATATAATAAGACCTGCCTCTTTTATAAAATTAGAACATGAATGTGCACAGGCATTATATAACTGAGAAGTGAATACTGTATATGGCAACATGATGGATTAATATATTTTGAAGGCTTTGATTGTTCTCCTTTCTGTCCTTTCTGTAGTTTATGGAAACATCTGAAAAGTTTTCAAATGACCTACATGACCTTTGAAATTAGCTTTTAACTTATGTAGCTGATCATTGTTTTCTGTTCCCTGAGCCTGTGGTGTTGAAGGATTCATAATTCAGTATTTCAAAAATTGTCAGTGGCTTCACTATATGAAATTTTAAATATTCTGGATGTACTTCTGGCATTCAGTGGTTGTATTTGTTCATTCAAATGTAATGGATATTCAACAGCACCTATTATCAGCTTGATACAGAAAATATACTCGGGTAATTACATATGCCTACACTTGATATAAATTTAAATCATTTTCTGCCAAGAGGTCTGGAAAAAAATAACACCGTTTTTTCACATTTTATGAAGATTCAGTTCAGAATTTTTGAATTCATGAAAGAGAGGTTTGTGGGCGAAAGAAGGATCCACCTCCCTGGTGCTGGTGCGCAAAGCAGGGTGTCAGTTCTCTACTTCTAGCAAACCTTTCTGTGCTCTTTGAATCATCTTCTGTATTTTCCTGACTTGCGGAGATTGCAACCTCTGTTCACCATAAGCATATGAATGTTTTTCTGAAGTGGACACAGAAATGGGTGATGTTGATAGTAACATGTTTTTTTAATTTTTAAGAGTGTATATATTTCATCTGCCTAACTGATCCAATATAAAAAGCTGGCTACTTTGTCCTATAGGCTGGCATGTCTGTGTGGGACTCTGGCATTCTCAGGGACAGGTGTTCCCTGGTGTAAAAGCTGTGCGGTGCTGAGTGTTGTCTGCAGCGAGATGGGTCTCTTACCGTGCTGACCAGGCAGGCAGTGAGGATCAGGAGCTGCTGAAAGGAGGCTCTGTTTGGGTTTTCTGTTTTCTGCAGCCCCAGCCTCTGAGCCAGGAACAAGCACGGTTCACTGACCTGGTGAAGGGTATCAGTGAAGGGAGCAGTTTTGCTGAATTGACAATACATTTGAGATGGGTTCAAACTCCAGTGAACTTTATTTTTACAATGGCCAAGCAGTTCCTTTAGGTCAAGAACAGGAAACTGTGTTTGGTGTGAACGGAAGAATCTTCATCCGACTTTATTTATCATTCTATAAATTAATACCTGGAAAGAAGAATTGCATTTTGGAAAGTGAGTGCATTCATAGGAACTGCTATCATATGTCTTATGCTGCCATAGCAACATAGGAGTGCAAGGAGTTAGAAATCTCTCAGTTATTAGAAAACCTGAATTAAGCCAAATATTGAACAAACTGTGTTTGCGTAACACCCAGGGTTCTGCCTTCTCTCGTCAGGTTTTGACCTCGTTTCAGGTAAAGGAGTATCCTTGATTCTCAAGAATCAGGCTTGACTGAGAGAAACAGTTTATTTTATGGTAAAGAGTATGAGAATAACAGTGCTGTGGTACTGTGTAGGGAATCAGATTTGTGAATATATATTTAGGCTGCTGACTGTGCTCAAAGCTGTCTTGAAGAATATTTTAAAAGGTGGTGAAGAATGGTAAGAAAAACTAAATTCTCTACCTTACGTTCCCTTTTTGTGAAACAAAGGTGCTTCTATTTATTTATTTCTACATAATGACAGATGAAACAAAAAATTCTATGAAAAAGGAGTTTTCTGAAAGGTGAGAAAATACCAAGAACGTAATATTAGCAACGACTCTAATGAATTATTTGGTTTCCACCTAATATTTGAGAAGAGTACTGAGGCTGGTTTTGAAAATATTATGAGGCCAAGAATTCCATGTTGCTTTCTGTATGAAATACCTCTCCATTAGGATAAAAAAGAAGGACGCTTCCTATGGAGTATTAATGGGAAGAAATTTCTGGAAAATACTTACTGGGATCATTTCTTTTGGAAAACACCCTGCCATTACCCTAATGTCAGGAAGACTCATTCTTTGAGCTCTCAGAGCATGTGGAAAAACCTCATCTTTCTTGTGCTGTCAGTGACAAAGTGAGAGATGGAAGAAGGAAACATATTGTGGTATTGCTTTATTTTCAATCTTGTTTTTGCTGGTCTTTCTTATTTTAAACTTCATTGATTTATCTATTGTAGTTTGTTCTTTTGTCAGAGATGGCTAATATGTCTCCAGCCCATTTTTTCTGCTGTGATTTTATAAATATGTAGTTGCAATACCCGTAAAAAACATCAGTGGGCTTTAATAAAGTTTTATTTGTTGTGAACTTATTTGCCTGAAGCACAAAGTTCTGAAAGTATACTTTTAGTGCTGCTTTTCAAAAAGCTTTCAAAATACTTATGGTTGAGAAGATCAGGAATTTTTTTTCCTAATTTGCAGTGCTTCTAGCAGTTGTCAATAAGGTGTTTTTTAAAGATCCAGGTAATAGTACAAGTGCTTAAAAAAAAAAGTGCAAGTGCAGCCGTTTCTAAAACTTCTGCTAAAGCACTGATAAATCTGTTGGCTTCCAGTAACACTGCAGTGCCATTAGACTGAAATATTGATAATTGCAATTAAACTTAGATTATTTCCCGTACTCTTTCTTCTTTCAGTGCCTTTTGATGTACTCCCTTTCTTTTAACTCACTAGCTCTGAAGTAGTTCCTTTCCTTCTACAATTGACTGTGGGGCATTCCAGTTGTCTATATCACCTCTTTCTCCAGTGGAGAACTTTTCCCAGTGCTGCTGCAGGGCTTGGGCCACCACCAGACGCTGATTTTCCTTTCTGAAGCAACTCGTGACCTCTCCACTCTGGCTTTATCGTGTCCTCATTGTACATGCTGTGTGTATTTGTCACATACACAGCGCATGCAATGTGGACATAATGGAGCTCAATGGCCGCCAGATAATAGAAAAAACACCTGCAAGAAGTGTTGTGGTGGGCCTGGTTGTGATTTGGATTTTTCATCGTCGTTGTAGGATTTTAAAACTTCCTTGGTGTGCATCTATGTTGTTCTTGCGTATGAGATGGGGTCCAAAAATTGTGTTGTAGATGAAGGAAAATAAGGCAGGAGAAAGAACTCACAGGGTCATTGCAGTTTTCCAGATCTCCACAAAAGAAATCTATTAGCAGGACTTAAATAATAGTGGGAACCTAATTTTGGCTCCTGATAGCAAGGTGATTCACTTTAGGTACATGTATTCTATTGGTTTTATTTTGTGGTGTTTAATTTTTTTTTGCACATTCTGTGCTTTGTACTGTCACTGAGAGTTTGGGGAAAAAACCTGCCTTTTTCATGTAACAAGAAAATGTTGTGCAAATCTTGTATCAACGTTTAAGTTTGGGGTTTTTTGTTGTTGTCATCATTGTTGGTTTTTGTTTTGTTTTTATTTTTCTTTGGTTGGTTTATTTTAAAAACCAAAAGGGCAAAGCAAAACCATATCTTCGGTTTGTTTTAAATAAAAAAACTCCAGACCCTATCATTTTTATCCTAGTACTTTAAAAATGTTATTCCATGAGAAGTGTTTTAATTCTTTTTTTCAGGCAGTTCTACTCACTCATCTACATTAGCAAACACAGAGCCATGTTCCACGTTTTCTCTGCCATGAATTAACACTTTTTAATGATGGGGTTTTTCACTAGGTGGTTTTGACAAACTGGACATCTGTGTGAATAGCAGTTACCCTGGTGGGTGCTAAAATACAAGGAATTTAAAAGTGAAAATTATTGCAGGGGCAAAATATTGCACCTAAAGTTGTGGAGGCTTGAAAAATGAAAGTCCATTTTCAATTTGGTATAGCTTGAATCTGTAATGGGCCAAAATCTGCTTTCAGGAGCTGAAGCCCTGCTCAAGAGCAGGAACTGCTGTGCTCCTTTCACCATGCTGAGATTAAATTTAAAAAGGAGGGGGGTGTGGTGGCAAAGGGACAGGTTTTCAGGGACAGTGAGGACATGACAACAAACTCTCTTGGGGGAACTGCCCTGTGGGTGTATCATCTGAGGATCCTCATCCCATTGCCTGTCCTGAGCCTACATGAATACAAATAAAGACCTGACATGAGATGATGAAAATTATTTTCCTGTATTAAAAAAACCAAACAGAAGTGGATCCAGTGCAGAGAGTACCATGAAAGCAGTGCTTTCCTTCCAGGTATTTTTCCAAGAGGACCTGGGATGTAACCCCTCAAAGCTCAGTCCTGCAGTTGCTGGCAGTGGCTGGTGGGAGCTGATAGAGCTCCTCTGACCTTGCTCTGTGTGTCCCACTGAAGCAAAGGACTCCTTGAGGGCTGGGACTCTCCTCTGCCAGTGTAGTTTTGCTCTCACTGGATTATTTTTTATTCCTCCCTATAAATCACTATTTTCATTAATCCAATTGCTGGAAAAGGATTATAGCCTCAGAATAAAATCCAGTCGTAATTAAAAATGTAAAAGCCGCTTATGTTTTTAGGCCAAAGTTATTAGAGGAAGGTATCAGCCTACCAATATTAATACCCCAATCTCAGCTGGGAGGCTGTTATCGTGATGAAAGTGCCTGATAATGGGCTGGTTACTGAATATTTTATTGTGGATAACTTCTGCTTGTGTTTGCCTCTCCTCTATGTGCACCATAAGCTGCCACGTCCTGCCTCTCACATGCTTTGTGGGCATCTTGGTTTATTTCACATTTCAGGACAACTCTTTTTTTTAGGAGCTAATCTTAGCAATATTGTAAAAGCAAGAAGAGTTTGTGACAGACTGTTCAGGGCACAAGGGCTGTGGGAATCACCTCTGTAAGAGGATTCAGGCATATTCCAGACTTCAACATCTGCATCTTAAGCCATCTTTTCATAATGAATACTCCTTTATCAAATATTCTCTCTGCGTTTGTAGTTTCCACCAACCCCCTATCCGGATAAAGAATCATGGCAAACTGGAACAGCTCTCAGCCATCCCATTATTCATGCCGTGTGCCCAGCTCTCAGGCAAGCAATTGTCTGGGTATTCAGTTTGCAAGCCTGCTTTGTCACTCTGAGTAGAACACTTTTTAATTACCTCTTTATAATTAAATCAATTGAGGGGCTAGAGTTACCTATTATTATTATTTTTAATCCAAAGATTGAAACTTTCTTTGACCTTTGGTTTCTTCAAATGGGAGGTGTTTCATTTTGTCTCTGCTGTTTTGAATTAAATGAGTTTTCTGTGGAGGAAAGGATGCTGAAAGACTTATTCCCTGATGGAGGATTTAGATGAAAAATTGTGGACCCGAGTGACTCTCAAACTGCATTATTCAGAATCTCCTCCACCTAGGCTGTGCTTAACTTCACAGACTCAAACATCCTTCACCTGACAGTCCGTGGTGTTTGGTCCTCTGACGGTAAATGAGGTTTGCATCTGAAGCAGTGAATGGAATCATTTAGAGCATCAGTGTTAAACTGCAAAAGGGATGGAAACAAATTACCTCCCAAATGTCCATTTATCAGCCTCTGAGCTACAGTGAGTTTTCAATGAAGAAAGCTCTTTCTGATGTTCCTTTCTGGTTTAGGAATGTTTTTTGATGGTTTTTCTCTTTTCTCCTTCCTTGATTTGCTTTCCTGGTTTCTTTTCATGAAGATATTTTGATCTTTCCTTTCAGTAACAGCATATTTGTGATCTTTGTTCTCCTCCAAGTGGCCCCATGTGGCTTGTGCTTCACTTTTTTGGGGTGTCAGAAGCAATGCTGACTTTCTTTGTCTGATTAAGGGAAGCTTTCTGTTCTCTGTCCAGTTCTCTATCCCAGGCAGGTGCTGAGGTACCAGCTCCTGTTTCTCGTGGCTCCTCTTTCTCTTGCTCCGTGCTGGGGTTCGGCTGCTCGTGTTCAGCCTGGCAGTGGTGGTTATATTCTGGGGTGCCTGATGGCAGCACCAGCTGCTAGTTCAAGTTATTTCAAAATGTTTATTTACATAAAATAAATTTAGTCTCTAGGTTGCACTGAGGAATTCTCTGTATCTCTAGTCTGTTCTAGCAAGAAAGATGCTGTGCCAGAAAAAGAGATTTCATAAGAGGCAGCATTAAAGGACTACATGTTTTTACTGCTGTGCACAGCTGAGGAATTCCAAATTTAGTATTGCCTGCATGTGGTGGAAAAATACAAACTGGGGGGGAAAAAGTCTAAAAAAAGAGAAATGCAAAGATTCAGCAGAGTGTTCCTTCATGTGTTTCCACTGTAGAAGTCTTGAACCTCAGCAAAGTGCTGATTTTTCCACTGCTAGCACACTTGCAGCTCTACTGGGTACAGCATGAAATTTGTTTCTTGCTGTCAACAGCCTTGCTTGACTCTTGTTTTTGGGAGCAGAAGCCTTTCACATGTGCAAGGCTGCTGGAGGGGAATGAGTGATGGGGACTGAAGCCTGTAATACGGAGAGAACTTGAAACTTTGCCTATTGCCCTAAATAACCAGTAAAGAACAACACTGCAAATCTCAACCTTCCACATGTTCTGGTCCCTTTCCCTAAAACTGGATGTGGAGCAGGAATCTGAACTACCAACCACCTTGTATTTCCATTATCTGCATAAATCACTTATGCCAGGCAGTGAGACGTGCTGCCCCATGCCCTGGCTCGCAGGCAGCTGCTGGGGCAGGCACAGCTCAGCTGCAGCAGCAGGGTCTCACTTTCTGCCTGTGCCCTGGCTGCTCTGCTCTGCCAGCAAACCCTCTGCAGAGAGGGGGCTGCTTAAACCTGTCCAGGTTTGCCGTGCCGAGTGGTTTGTGAGTGTGTGCTGGTGTCAGGAGTCCTTCATTCTGCACCCTTCTGATTGTTTTCTCTTACTGAAGATCAGCTGGATCAGGAGCGCTGAGCAGAGGAAGGTGGGTGTGTGGAAGAAGAGTTTGGTGCTTGTGTGATGCTGGTTCCTGCCCTATTGGTGTTTGAGAAAACAGCAGTGGAGTGGAGTGGTGGTGTGCTGGGAGGAGGGGATGAGTTTTGCCTTTATAATGTTGTGCCTCTTTTTTGATAAAGCCAAGCTCTGGAGCAGATATAGAAGCATAGAAGAATTTGGGGTGGAAAACTCCCTTAAGATCATCGAGTCCACCTCTGTGCTGGAAACCTCCTTTCTGCACCACTTCCTGAGCAGTGACTCCTCCTACTACTCCAGTAAACTCCTCAGGTGCTGCAAAGCCACGCTGTGCTGCTGAGTCCTGTCTGCACAAATGAAACATCTGCAGGTTCAGGCTGTGGCACCAGATGTGCCCAGGGGAATGGCCCTGGCTCTAGTTCCTCCTCTGTGAACTGCAGGCTCGAAGGGTTGAAGCTGCCTTTCAGTATGAAGGGTGGAAAGAAATGAGCTGTCTCGGGGCATCTCCTGAGGCTGATCTCGTCTAGTAACTCTCACCTCCCCAGGAGTGTCTCTGGGCAACGTGGTCTCTCCTCAAAGCAATCCTTGCTGGCTCCTTTCCTGCCCTTGTGGATTAGGAGAGACTGGGGCTGCTTGTGAAGGCTGAGGGACAGGGTCCAGGGAGAAAGTGGCTTCCAGGGCACATTCCCACAGCTCTGTGGAGGGCAGAGCTCTGCGTTTGTTTCATTCTTGTTGATTAATTGTTATCAGATAGCTTCTCGTTATTTTGTGTATTTTTCTTACAGTCCATTTTCTTTCCTGTGTTTTCTCCTTTCTCCATCATTTCCTTCCTTCATAATCTCTACAGGATTATGCTTTGCATGAGAAATGTTGTGGTAGAACTACAAGATATTTTTGTTTTGAGCTTTTTCCTATCCATCAATTAGAAAAGCTGTAGGGCTTTTTAATTGCTCTGACAATGAGGAACAAAGTTTCTTTTGTATTTTTTTTGTCATGCTTCCTTGAACAACTTTAAAATTGTAATATTCTAGCTTTCACTGTGGGCTTTTTGCATTATGCTGATAATGTGGATTTGAAGTTGCATAGGTATATCCCCAAAGGCTGTGCACAAATGAATTCACTGCTACTGATGAGCATTCAAACTGACAAAAACACTGACACTGAGAGCTACATGTTGAAAAAGGACAGAACACAAATAATTTAAATATTTTTCTCATGTTTGAGTATATTTGTGGTGTCTGATTGAGCTGGTTAGCAAAATAAAGACAGATGGCAATGAATTCGTTCCAACACGTTTTCGCTATGGTACAGCTATTCCGACTTCTCACAGTCCCTGTGCAAATTATTTTCTTGTTTAAATTTCCCTTGCTGCTGCTGTCCACACCCTGTCCAGGAAATTCAGAGGTCGTGTGATTAGGATATGCATGGAGAATGATTTTTGTTTGCAAAAAAAAGAACTGCATGAGGAGCTGCCTTTAACCCATATATTCAGTGGTGCAGTGAGTAAGAATTTAACTCTTTCTTCTTTAAAGTCCGTATCAGAACTTTAGCAGGATTGGGACAGAGTTTATCACAAATGACTTTCAGTCAGGCACCCTTCAAATTTGGAAGACGACACAGTACTTTTCAGTCCTGTCTTCATCAGGAAGAATGAGAACATTGCTGTTAATACAAAAAAATGAGCAGCAAGAGCAGTGCATTTCCCAGCAGCTCACCTGTTTGTCTGCCAGGGTGATGGGACCATCATTTCTGTGTGTTGGAATGGTCAGCAAATGTGTTCTGATGGAAAGTTTGAACAGTTTATAAGTCCCAGCAGAAAAAGAGGAGGAGAGGAAATGCCCCGCAAGGATTGTAACCACTTGTAATTGTTGCGTTGTCCAGCTCTGGTGTTCTTGCAGCTTCTGCCTTAAACAAATATAACCTTTAATGTTTTTATTTTAAAGCAATAATTTTATTATCTAGTAATTTCATCTATGGAATACTTGAATTTTCAAGGGTTGAACTAACCAATTATCTTCTTGCCTTATTCCTTTTAACATATTCAAGAAGTGCCCATGTCTTGGTACTTTCCATATGCAGACGATAGTAAAATCCATGTATGTTGTTGGAAACACAGCACTTAAGGTCTGTGTGAAAAACTGTGCAGAAAACACAGCAGTAAAGTAGTATTCACTGTAGTATAAATTATTGGGGGTTTTTTGAGACATCTACACAGTATCTACAGAACTGCTTAATTGGTGTGGTCCTTCTATGTAAGATTTGCTACAGAATTTTTTATAGGTATGATAAAACACATGTCTTGAATATAGATTGAACTTGTTTTCCTTTGCTGTTGAGCATCCCAACAGTGACCAGAGTGTGGACGTGCTGTGCCATTATCCCTCCCAGGCCGCTTCTCTCTTTGCCCCCCTGCCTGTCATGGGTGTGGGAATGGGCAGAGTGAGGAGGGGACAGGTGGAGCCCAGCACTCCTCTTTTCACCTTTCCCTCCCTCCTGTGCTCCTGGGGAATGCTGTACTGTCTCCTGCTGACGGGAGCTGCCAGCCCCTGCAAAGGAAGAATGCCCACAGGGTATAGCTGTAGTACTGTCTTAGTAGGGCTGCTCACGACCGGGGTACTGCCCTGTGCCCATCATAGAGCTTTGGAGCTGTGAGTGAGGAGGTGTCAAAGGAGAAGGGTATTTATCTGTCTGTGCTAACAGCCTCCTGCAGCCTGGGGAGGCTGAAATCCTGGCAGCCATGGTCGGTTTTGCCTCTATTCTGTTATCCCTTGTTCCTCCCCTGGCAGAGCCCTGGGAGTGCCTGGGATTTCTGCAGCAGCTGCCCTGTAGCCAGAGAAAACAGCAGTGACCACAGTCAGAGCCTGTCCTGAGCCAAAGCAGTGCTCAGACTAGTCTTGAGTGAAGCTGTCTGTGGGATTGTGGTCAGAAGGCTCCAACTGAGGCAGCTGCAAAATCTAACATGTTCTGACTCTGAATTGACACCATGTCCATTAATGGAAATGTTTTCTCCCTAGATGTAATAGACCAAACAAAAAAGAAAAGCATAAATAGTGAGGTTAAATACTGTGTGCTAAAAATGTAGTGCTGTTCTGTGCTGGAGGTGGTGAGAGGACCAGAAGTACTTTGATAGAAGGAAAGAGGTGGAAATTTGAGGGAGGGAAAAAAAAAGTAAGGGCTTGTGCATATGCATCATTCTGTGGAGAAGAGGGTAGGAGGGAATATATTGACATCTGTAGATGAGCTAGGATTACAAAGAGCCAAGAGAAGCGTGCTTAGGCTCCAGCAGGTATTTTGGGAGAGAGGAACAAGGTAATAGCAGTTCAGGGTGAGGCCAGTCCATCCAGTAGCCCTGTCTATGTAGATTTCCCCAGGGATAGTGTAGGAGAAGCCCCTTGAGACCTCCTTGGGGATGGGGACTGCCAGAAGTACCAGCCCCACTTCTGTCTCCTTTTGCTAATCTGGAAATCAGCCTGGCTCTCCAAATGAAACCGTCAGGGTGGCCAGAAGTTGGAAGCTACCAATAAACCCAGGAATCTAAGGGAATGTCAGCCCTTGGAGAGGTGGTGAGTTTGTCATCTCTAAACGTATTTTAGAGAGAAGAGCTGTTTTGGGGGGAATACGAGGATCTTCTCAGGGGCTGTTGCTGCTTTGAGGGCTCTGTTGCAGGGCTGGTTTGTTGGCTGTGCAGAGCGTCTGTCCTGAGGGCAGTTTGTCCAGCTGTGTGGCTGCAAGCAGCTCCTGACCAGGTCATGCCTCCTCACCATTCATGACAAGCACTGCCAGTTCATCCTGTGCCTCTCCCCAGTGCTGTCTGCTGGAAAAGGCAGTCATGGAAGAACCAGCACAACGATGGCAGACTGGAAATGTGCTCCCTGTTTCTCTGGAGAGCACTGCCATGGCTCAGGAGTGCCAACCCCTTTAACTCTGACCAACCTAAGGACCTGGTTTTTATTACAAGTCTAGTTTATGGAAGAAGTGAGTTTTTTATTTTTATTCTTTTTTTGATTGCCTCCAGAATACCATGCAGTTGAAGGGAACATGCTGTATCCTTTGTGTCTGTCACATAATTTGGTGTTTGCTGTGGAGCTGTAGCATGTTCAGCATGTGGTGTAGGCTCATTCAGTCCCATCTCTTTTGCATTTCCAACAGTGAAATGCTATCCTTCTGTCTTTCTCTTTCTTTCCTCTCCCTTCCTGTGTTTGTCTTGCTTTCCATTTCAGATACCCATTCTTAGGAACTTTAGAGAAAAGGCTTTCACAGAGGCATGTGTCCTGCGTTTTGGTTTGAATTTATTTAGCTCTTCACAGCCTGACTTGTTCATAGGAAGAAATTGTGTTGCCAGGTCCTAGCACTGACAGCATGAGAGAACATTTTCACAGGATAGAGATAGGAGCATGTGTCTGGCAAATAAAACCTACATTAGGCTTGTTCATGTCTCGAACAGGGTGGCAGAGTCACATTTCACCATGTGAAGATAACCAAACCACCGTGCACAGGCCATAACACAAACCCAGGGGATCAAGCAGCTCCTATTGCACTCTGGCACGACGATGCTGCTGTTACCTGACATTTACCCTGCTAAAGCTCACCTGGGGCTGCCAAAGCATGCCACCCTCATGATTCTCTTACTGCAGGTGGTTCTGATTCCTGTGTCTCTTTGCTAATTGCCATTTTTGTAAATGGAGTGCAGACTCTCGAGTCATTAAAGCATGACCTCTGAAATGTCATTGCTAATTTATTCTCCCTCCATCACTTACTGTGGAAAGATCTGGCCATGTGTTTTTTCAACTCACTTATTTGTAAGTTCACAGATCATGACATTTCTAGCTTCTTCTGAATACCATCTGCTTTTAGGGCAGTAGTGTTAATGTAAAGCTCCTGAGCTGGTATTGCCCTGGTTCATGTGACTCTGTTGTGATACTGAGTTAGTCCGAGGAGTGTTCTTACTGTTTCATCTGGGGAGAAACATCAAGTATTTCAAAATATCTTAGCTGTGCTGCATTATTTCCCTCACAAAGATTATGTATTTTAGCTAAGTCGAGTGTCTGAGTGTTTACTTGGAACGTGTGAAAGATTTCAGAGAAGCACGACCTCACTGTGCAGCAGTTTTCTCCGTGGAAGTGCTTTCCTATTGAACAGCAAAGAAAGACAAGAACTTTATCTGAGGGCCAAATGTGTGATTCATATCATTAAGGTGATGCTGGGCACTTCGTATCATCATCTCACGTCTGAGAATGAGCTTATTCTTCTGCTTTGGACACATGATTTACTTTTTTTTCTGGCCTGTTCTTTGATGTGCTGGCCAAAGCTTCCTGATGCTGCTGAGGGCTGATGGGTGTGCAGAGAGAAGAAGCTCCAGAGCTGTCATCTCACCCCCGGGTGGCTGTGGCCTTTGAGGATGGTAAGAACTAGAGCCAAAATTTGTGCCTGAGAAGGTTTGCTTTTGGCTTCATTTCTTCCTCTCCCAATCTTTCTATTTCTGATGGTTTGAGGGGGTGGGCTGGAGCATGAGGGGAATTAGGTGTCTGATTAGAAGTGTGATTTCAGAATACTATATATGATAAAAGAAAAGGCTGGGGGATACGAATGTAAAGGGTGCAAAAGTACATCCTACTGAGCTGTTTGTATAGGAGAGAACCTGTAAAGGGCTGTGCTCAAGATCTTGGGTCTTCAATCACTTTTGAAGAGATGAAATCTTAAGGAAGCAAAGCAAATATTCTTTTTAGTAACCAATGATTTGAGCTGAGTGAAGCTGTAGAAAATTTACCATCACAGGCATGTTTTCAAGGAAATTTCACATTTTAATAGGTAGATGCTTTGGAGAAGTCTTATTTTTCTTTATATCGATGCAATTCTGGACTGGAACAGACAAAAGAGTATTTTTGTAGGAATGCTTACAAAAATACTGCTCTGTGTCTGGACCAGATCTATGTAACAGTTGCTAGGAGCCAAAATGAGTGTGGCAATTCAGAATCTGACTTGATGTGTGGGAACTAATTTTTATTTAGCAAAAATAAGATCACATGGATACATAGATATTTTCTTTGCTTTTTTTCCCCAGTTCACCTTGCCGACTTGGGCTGAAATTAGAACCATGTATGTCACTAAATAGCTTCAAGAAACCCTGTTTTTAAATAGCTCTGACTTAGCAACCTAGAATTAAAGTTCGTGTGTATCAGACGGCGTCTAAATTATTGAGGATACTTTTTTTTTCCTTCAACAAAACTAAACTTCTAATTTTCAGGGCAGCCTGTTGCTCCCACTTGTGTGTTATTTTTGCTGGCTGGTGCTTGCCTGGGATAGCAGACTTTTCAGCAGTTTGCTTTCCTGCTTTCCCTGCAAAGGTAATCAGTTACCAAGCCCTTTGCCCCAAAGTGTGTTCATTGACTGCTCTGAATTCCGAGATTAAAATTACAGAACGTGCAAACTGTTTATTCTTTACCACCAGATGCGGTATGTTTATTCTTTACCACCAGAGCACTCACACTTTCCTTGTGCGTGTCAGAACATGTAATTTTTTTATTATGGATTGTTTAATTAACCATGGTAATTGTTTCTCTGAGTTGTAAGAGACATTATGTTTCAAATTCTTCTGGAGAAGAGGTGTTGCTTGCTTGGAGAATCGTATTTTTTATGGGGATTTGTAATGAGTGTCACTGCATGGGGGAGGCCCTGCTTTCCCCCTGATTCAGTGGGGTTTTTTTCCTTCCTGAAATAATGTTCCGGGCTTGCCAGAGGGTGGGTGGGGATGGTGGTGGGCACAGCAACACTGAGGGGTAATGTGCTAGCAAGTTCATTGGGTCTGCTCTCTCTGGAGGCAGGGGGTGCAGATCCACGTGGCAGCAAAGGTGCAAAGGTGATGGATGTGTTAAAACCCACAGATCCACCTTAGAATGGTCACTCAGGAATTATGTCGTCTTCTCCCAAAGAAGTGGCAGGATCAGCAGCCCGACTGAAGTGCACCAGTGCACACAGCATGGGCAACCAACAGGAGGGTGTGAAAGCCATTGTGGATCAGGGAAACTGCGGAACTTGGGGATAAAAAGAGAGTTTATGACTTTTGGAGGAAGAGGTGGGCAGCTCAGGGGACTACAAGGCTGTTGTGTGCCCCTTGACTGGAAGCAAGCAACTGCGATGCCCATCTACAGGAAGGGCTGGAAGGAGCATCTGGAGAGCCACAAGCTCTTTGTAAGAGGGATTTTCCAGAGATGGTAAAGATTTTCTGTGTGATCCCAGTTTTGTTTTTCCTTCAACAGTAATTCTAGCTGCTGATCTTTGTTGTTTAGCTCCACTACTCTCTGCCTCAAGGGCTTGTATTTGTGGGCTTCTCATGTCTGTGCACTAAACTTCAGAGCACCAGAGGCCGTTTCCAGAACTACAGTGGTGCAGTGGGATCCCCGAGAGGAAACGCTGGCCCATTAGGATTACACTGGGACTGCTTATCCCAGTCCACTACAGGAGTGAGTGCTGAGGGCTGCATGTGTTGAACTGTGCCCGAATTACCACTTTTTGGCAGTGGATCTCCTCTAGCTGGCAGTGTTGCAAGTGCAGTAAGTTCACATCCCATCAGAATGTATTCTTCCTTCTGGACCAAAGAAACCAAGGGCCCTCAGCCTCTTGTTACACTAAGAGTAGCACCCTGAGCTGGTTCAGACTCTCCAGGAGCTTCAGAATATCTATCATTGAAAGGGAGTTTTGCAAGCTAAAGATTTTTAGGAATAGAAACCTTCCTTCTAACATATATACAGGGTTGAAGGATTAGATTTTACTTCTAAAATCAAAGATGAAAATTCAATTTTCAGAATTTTGAGATGGATCCAGTGAGCCCTTGTGCATAAGTAAAGCGTTTGGATTCTCATGGGTAAGATGAGAAGCCTGGGTAGGGCACCAGTGGTAACTGATAAAGTGATTCAGCACTGGTTTAACATTTATTTCCATAATGCTTTTTGTGTACAAGAGCTGAGTAGGTTCTGTTTGGCCCAAGTGGGATATGAAAAAACCCTGTTTTGTGCATTTTATTTCACTGTATCACTGACCCCATTAACAGCAAGAGTAAGTGCCCAAAATGAGGTTACAGGAGCGTGCTGCAGATGCAATGACAACCTTTAAAATCCTTGTTCCCACAAGTCTTTGTTTTTCCTCATGTTGGAGTGTCTGGTGGTGTCTCCTGGTATGATACCTCAATAAAATAAAATAACTTGCTTCTGTGTATTTCAGGCATGCTCAAATATTGTGGGTTTGTATTGAAATCCTTCATAAAGCTTTCAGTTCCACAGGGGCTAACACTGGTGAGACCTGTATAAGCTCACAGCTTTTGTAGCTCTAATCTTGTTAGTTAAAAGGTGGCATGCTGATAGTTTCATTTCACAGTTGAATTTTTTTAATTATCTCTGAAGATGGATTTTGGCTTCTCAATTTTGGCCATGAGGTAGCATAACCTACAATGCAGTATGGAGAAAGAAACCTCAAATTGAATGTGCTTCGGGTCGTCTTTTAGCTCTGGGTCTATATTTATCTGCACAAGAAAGTTTTAACTTGACCTAAGGAAAAAAGAACAAATCAATAAATCAGATGAGGGTTTGCAATGTAGTACTGATATAACATATGATTTATTAAGTCTGCAATTGCAAAAATCTGTTATATACTGCTGCCACCGGGGGAATGTAAGAGCTGAATAGTTAAACACCACTTGGTTTAAATGTTTTGTGTTTTGGCTCCACTACAGGTAAAGGATGATATTGAAATTGATATTGAACTGAAATATCCAAGCAAAAGCTTTTGTGGATTTTTTAAAATATTCATCCGTCCATCCATCCATCCATCCATCCATCCATCCATCCATCCATCCATCCATCCACCCCCCCATCCATCCATAGATGTGGATATATTTTTATTTAAATATGTGAGGTATCTTTTACCACTCATATATAAGTATGTATGTATGTATATACATATATATATATATATATATATATATGTATATAGAGGCAAGTATGTATCCAGTGTTCCCTTTATACATATCCCTGGAGAATTCCTCAAGGACAGACCTGATCTCCTGGATATTCAAGACTCCACTCACTTTGAGGTACTCTTACCTTCAGCCAAATGCTCCCATTCACAGGTTAGCCTTTAGCAGGACTAAAAGGCTTTTAATTTGACTAATTAGTTTTGACCTCTAAGAACTAGATCATCCAGCAACATTAGAAAATTTCTGTTCTTATTTGTGTCTTCCTTAGATAGAGATAAAATTATGTTCTTTTTCAGTCCTGCCTCCTTAGCCAGGTTGGTTATTCTCCAGAAATTCCTTCTTGACCCTGAAACGGCCCTGGAATGACCCTGGAATTAAATGCTCCCCATGACTGAGAATTACTTCTTGTGTTTCTGGGCACAATAAATATGGTGTGTCAGTATTCTGCCAGGGAATGATCGGTTGCCAGGCACATTAGGTTATCAGAAATCATAGAAGGGAGAACGCTTTTGGATGGCAAGCTGTGTAGGAATTTTCCACCACGTCTGTATGCTTTGAACCAAGTTTTCAAACGGTCCAATAGATGGCTTTCCATGTCATATGTTAATTTAGAAGACCACAGATTTTCCAGAATGTGCTATATGTTCTCTTTAGTGTTTAAAGCCTGTGCACTGTATACAGTGTTTAGGGTTGAGTGCAGAATTCATGGTTTTGAGTAAATGAGGCGTTGAGAGCTCATAAGAAGATTCCATATGCTTTTCTGGCTGACCTGAAATGCAGATTTTACAATCCTATGGCTTTTATATACCATTTGATTTTCAACTCCAGGACTGAAATCCTTGCAGCTCTCCAAGCTGCTTCCACCAATTTACCAGTTGGGCAGGTATTTGATACCTTATCAGCCAAAGGCTGTGCCTGGGTGTTCCTGTGCAGATTTACCCCTGCCTCTCTGCACTTCAATTCCAGAAAGGGCATATTTAGTTAAAGCCCCAACCAAGGGTTTGGCTAAAACTGAATGAAGGAACAGTGTCATTGTTTTTCCTTCAGGATGTAAGGAAGTCTTATTCTAGCTGATTTAAAAAAAAAAAAAAAAAAAAGTGTACATACACATAAAAAGAGCTGTTCAAGGAGGTGGTATATGTCATTCCAGAAAAGATGGATCAGGGTGTGATCTCTGGAAATGGCTGGCCCACTATTTATTGTACAATCATCTAATTCTGAATTTTATGAAATTTTTGAAGACAGAGATCATATGGGTTTGATTGAATGTGTGGGCAAGAGAACATTGTTGAACACACAATGAGAGCAGGGCCATATTTCCATACTGTTGGTTCAGATTTTTTTTGGTTTTGCATTGTTTTTTGCCAAATTCTGGGACACTGCTGGGTTTTAGGAATATTTTCCCAGAACAGCAATGTGACTTTACAGAGATAAATGTTACTTTTAGACTTCCTTGGAAGGAAAGCTGAATAAAAAACTCTGTAGTGAAATAACAACTTGTTCTCTTTGCTGTTCTTCTGCCTGCTCTTTGTCATGTCTCTTCTTTTTTTCCCCGACTTAATGTCCCACTTACGCAGTGTGCTGCAGGGGAAGTACTTGAGCAGCAAATGAACGGGGTAGGCAGAAGCTTGATTTTTCTAGATGTTTATGGCTTTACACCCTACTGGCACTTGACAGCTTGGACTGTCCAAACTCATGAAAGCCATGATAGTCACATTTTCATATCTATTTTTACTGAAATGCTATTTTGCTCCTTATTGTCGGTGTCATGCATGCTTAGGCAAAGTGGGCTGAGAACTGTGTCTGCTCTGGTTTGCAGACTGCCAAGCTTGGTAAAAGGAGTCAGTAAATAACATTTTCACCTATTAGTTAAACAAGCTTTTGAAGAACTGCGACTCTGCTCTGATTGGTGGGAAAATATTGGGCTGCGTAAATAATACTGAGGAAGGGGTAATGATTCTAAGATGGCCAGCAATGAGGAGAAATGAAGTAAATATCAGCACTATGTAGTGCCTGTCATTTGGGATTATGATTAAGAGGATAGTTTACTATTCAATAGAACTGAAGTCCAAAATATTTTCTAGAAAATCTGGGGAAATGGCTTTTTGGTGGTTGTTCTTGTGTAAGATGGAAGGTGAACCATGCACCATGAAATTCCTGATACCTTGTCTGCTGACAGAGGTGTTTCACTCTTTCCTGGCTTGTCACCAGTTGTCAGATTCTCTTTTCAGTCTCTTCTCCAGTTTTGAGGAGAGAACATAAAAATTCTTTCACGTTTAGTTTGTACAAATCTAGTGGTTTTGGGAGTAGTTTGGGGGATCTGAACTTGCCGCTTTGCAACATTTGGATGCAGTTTCATAATCTGTTAATCACCATTCTGACCACGTGAACAATGAACATTTTAAAAACATTTTTGAGCCACTGTCAATTATCCTAGATTATTTTAAGATTTTTGTGTGTGTTTTCCTGGCTCTATCACTGAAAATAATTTATTATCTTGTCATTCTAATATTCAGAAAGACGTGTTCTGTTCTGTCAGTTCTCTTGGATGGTTTCTTGGCTTTGGTTTTAATTTATATATTGTTTAGAGTTGCAAGATATTTCCATCTTGGAAATTTTTCAGTTATCTCTGAAAATGCATGTTTTTTCCCGTCTCCTGGAGTGTCATTTCAGAATGCAGAGCACGTAAAGACTACTGTATGTTGAACACCATCTTGTAGGGTGTGTTTCTCGCTGCAGTAACTCATAACTGGTTAAATGGCAAACCCTGGGGAATTCCTCAATTATTCCTAAGGAGTTCTAAATGTCATTGATATGTACAGAGTTAATGGCTTATTTCTGATCCTGTATATTTAAGAAAATACCCTCGTGTGACTTACAGGACCTTGCTTTGATAAATGAAGTTGAAATGTATTCAATACGGAGTTGTTGTTTTCAATCCTGAGCTTACACTTTTACTCTGTTTTTCTGTTATTCATCTTCTGGATTAGGGCAATTAAATGCAAAATCACATATCTGAATTCTCTGGGAGGATTTCTGGACAACTGTGGAGTCTGTGAGCATACCTGTAGCTAGCACTAGCTGTGGTCTCCTCTGGATTAATGTCCATAAAATGCTTTAGCAACTTCAGCTGTGTGGAAAAGAGGATGTTCTGTTCACTCATAAGGTGATTTGAAGGGAGTTCCAATAACATCGTCTCTCTTTTTTTTCCCCCTGATGCTGGTATGTCCCTTGATGATCTAAAAGAGTGAACAAACAGTGCTGTATCAAAAGTGACAGATCATAGTAAATTAGATGACTCTCTAAATGCCAAGGAAAAAAAATTTCAAAGGTATCTAGAGACATTCCAAGAGCAGCCAAAAACACTCCTTTGAGATTCAATCCGTGAAAGGACAAGATAATGAATTTAGGGCTTGTAATCCAAGATAAATAAATCAGAGCTGAGAGGGGGAAGGCCAGGAAAGCTCTAGGAGATGTAAGGGTAATAAAGGACTGACAAATAGGCATGACTGTGTGACATGATGAAGCAGCAGAAATGACAACTATAATGATGTGTCAGTGCTGAGTCCTGGAAGAAAGAAGCAGAAACTGCTGCTGTCTGTGATAGCAAGGATCTGGAATAGAAATTTCATTCAACAGTTGAAAAGTACTAGGGGAGATATGGGGGTTAAGAGGAGTTGTGATTACTCTGGGACAGAGGCGTTTCTGGTGTTGGTAGGGGTGGATGTATGCACAGATCATGGCAGAGCCAAGGGAAGTACCTTAAACAGAGAGGAAAAGTCAGGTTAGGGGAGGTAAAAACTCTATGTCAAAAAACAAGTCGATAAAAAATGAGTTACTTACCAGAAGGCATTCTAACATTTGGAAACCCTTTCAGAAGGTGTAAGGGCAGGCATTTCCTGCCTCAATACTGAGCTCTGGAAAACGTGCTGCATGATAGGATACTCCATTGATTGTCATTTGGGAGAAGTATTGACTGGATGCTCTCGTGGGACTCTTCAGTCCCAGCCAGTGTATCACATAAAAGGCAAGGAAGGAGCAAGTGTGAGTACAGTGGCAGTGTGGTAGAATTTGCTGTTACCATAGATACCTGTGACTGTACATAAGCACTGAACTGCTGTGGCTTCGCTCCGTGTGAAAAGCTGCTGTGGTTTGATTTCCCCCTCATGCAAACCAATTGGAATATTTGGAAATTATTATGATAACTTCTCATCCACGTATACCTCTACAATCATCTCATGAAATTAAGGATTGCAGTTGAAAGCAAAATCCCAGAAGAGACAGAAGGCATTTGTGCACTAAAACTAAAAATCAGATTTTCCAGGCACACGCAAGCAAAAAATTACTAAAGTAGGCAGCCCTGTACTCTTGAAATTCCCTGTATTTTACCTGCTTGTGACAGACAAGTCCATTCCTTCTCTGAGCCATCATTATCTTGTTGATGTGGACTTTTTTTTTTTTTTTTGGTAAATTGCTTTGAAATCAGCTAATGAAGAATGGTAGATGAGATGATGAGTTCTGTCAAAAAATGTGTGTTGTAGCTCTCCTGTTACTTCTCTTCAGAGCAGCCCAAAATTGTTGATTTTACTGGAGCAGGGTGAGCTGGAGAAAGCTGTCTGATTTAGACACTGGAAACCATTTTTAAAATCTAAACCTTCGTATTTCTGTATTGCTTGTAATCATGGTAGCTTGTCCTCTTGTTCAAGTATGCTTTTGAGGAAAGCAAGCTCTTTCCTTTTCATAGCCATAGCAACGAGTCATTTTTATGGGTGTTCACACTCAGCTGTAACCTGTTTTGGTCCAGAAGATGGACCTGAGCTTGCACTGGAAGTCACCTTCCTGTCAGCCAGACCATTTGGTGGCACCTCTAATAATCTCTCTCTCCTCTCTTCAGGTCATTGCTTTTTATTACTTTTATGTCCTCGGAGGTGGCTGCTAATGAGTGGTAACCACGTATTATTATCCTCCTTTTCAAGGTACATACTTTGAAAATTCTGCTGTTAGAATAGAGTAGAGGAGAATAGAATATCATATCCTGAGTTGGGAGGAATCCATAGGGATCATCAAAGTCCAGCTGCTGGCCCTGCATGGGACAGTCCCAGGAATCCCACCATGTGCCTCAGAGTATTGTCCGAATGCTTGAGCTCTGTCAGGCTGGTGCTGTGACCTCTGCCCTGGGGAGCCTGTCCCAGTGCCCAGCCACCCTCTGGGGGAAGAACCAGTTCCTGACATCCAGCCTAAACCTCCCCTCACACAACTTCAGGCCGTTCCCTCCAGTCCTCTTTTAGCAGCAGGATATGGACGCTTACGAGCATAACCTGGAGCTTCAGTCTGAACTGGCCAAACATTGGTCAGGTACAAAATTTCTCCTGCCCTTTATTTCACTTACCTGACTCCTGGAGAAGTTATAATCTGATATAGTACACTAACTCTGTTCCAATGAAGAGAATTTAAAAAAAATTAATGGATTTACTACAGGACAAGGCTTTGTTTCTCAGAGCATGACTTTTTTACACTCCTACTCTTCACAGGTTACACGAGCAGTGTGACCCTGACTTTTTCATTATTTTTATTTTCTTCTCAGTCCCCTGGGACTCCCCTTCAGAAGTTCAGATGGTTGCTGGGCTTCTGTCTTTGGTGATCTGGTGTGAGATGGAGCTCAGACCCCCCGTTTTTCCTTTGGAAAGGCAAGCCTGGTTTGCTTTTTTCTAAACAGCTCTTTGAAGTTTTATTCAGCAGGTAATGAACACTGGTGTCTCTAGCTCAGAGCATGTGGAGGAGAAAGGAGTCTCTGACCTTGTGGTTCCAAGCCGAGGCATTATTCATTATTGGAATAATGAATCTAATTTATGTTTGCATATCATAAATGTTGAAATATTCACTCATACTTTTTATTTAGAAGTTTTGCTATGCCCACTAATTTTAGACTTTTCAAAAGTTTTTGTTAATATTTCTAATGGCTTGTAAAAATAAACCTTAAGAGGAGAAGGATGGTTGTGTTCCCTAATCTAATACCTACACTTAAATAAAGAGCACCAAAGAACAAAACAGAACCCGGCAGTAATCAAACTGCAAAGTACAATGTACTTAAAATTATTACCATTTTGACAAGCTGAAGGGAAACTCATTTAAAAGAAGTACCATCTTCATGGCTGTATTTTGATTAGCTTCCACCTCATGTGAAATGTTGAAAGTTGCTTTCTCCTCTTTCTCTTGATTCAGTATTAGCCCTTCTTTAGGAAAAGAACGTGTGACTCTATTCTCCATGACATTTTTGATGACACTTTTGTAATTAATTTTCCCAGGTTTCTATCAGTTCTTCAACCATTTCATTTCTGCATCTCAACACCATTTGCTTTCCTCTTTCCTGCTTCTCAGTCCCATTGGGAAATAGTTGACACATCAAGGAATTTGCAGAAATTAAGGTGGAAAAGGTAAATCCAAACACAAGTCAGTGAAACAGGAGATTGGTATTTTCATTGCCAGGAGATACATGAGGGCCATGGTTCCTCAGCCACCACAAATCCATGAGCCCCACTGGGCTGTTTATCCTTGCACGCTGCTGAGGCCCAGGTACAATAATTGTCCTCTGGTTATTTGCTCAGTTGGGAAGGTAAAGCTCCTTTTAGGCTCCCTGAGAGAGTTTTCTTTACAGCTCTGAATGAAAGGTGGCTTTTCCCTGCTCACTGCCCGTGCATAAGGCTGAGGGTGATGAGCTGCCCTTGTCCAGCGTGTAACTGAGTTTACTGTGGTGTCTGGGTGCTGACAGTGCTGCAGTGGAGGAAGAGCATTTCCATCCAGTCATCTCCCAGAATTATTAATCACATGCTTCAGTTGAAGGAAAAATAGGTCCAAAAGAGATGCAGGACTTGTGTCAGAACACTCTTCTTGCTGGGCTCCCTGTACTTTATGTGTTACGATTTTCAAGAAGACTCTCTAGTCCCTTTTGTAACTTTAAGAAGTGTAGAAAAGAATGAGGTGAGATTTAAGAACTATCTAGCCAGCAGAGCAGCTACCTTTCATTTACTTCCTGCTCTACAGGCCTCAGAACTGTCAGCTAGGTTTAAGAGCTTATAATTTATTTCAGCTGGAAGGTAGGTAATTATATTTTTCGGCGTGCCACCTTTTACTTCGCCTTGTTCCAAGAGACAGAGTTGGCAGATTAAGGGCCTTTTCTTAAATTTATGTTCATCAACAAGTCTCTCATCAGTTTCTCTATAATTTTCTCTCTTGCACTGATCACTCTGAGCATGCATTGCACGCTCTGGTGAGCAGTGAGGGGACCTAAATCTCTGCTGCATGAGCAGTGCTGGGTCCCTGAGAAGCCCTGAAACTGCTCTGCAGAAATTTGGCCTCTTCTAAACCCAGGAGGTGTTCCTGGAGGGAGCTGGCTGAAAACTGAGCTGACATGGAGGACAGTCCCATTTCCACCGAAATTTCAGTGTTTTTTCTGAAGGTGTCAAAACATGCACAATGTTTTAAGTACAGGTTGAAGAGGGAGGAGATGATTAGAGAGAGAAGTTAAGTTAATGTTGGCTAAGGACAGGCAGCCTTGAGCACCAGTATGTTCAGCTTGCTTACTTTTCTAGTCCTTGTTGGCTGCCTTCTTCCTTTCCTTGTTATTTGCTGCTTCTTTGCCCCTGGCATGTTTTCAGGTGTGATTTTGCTGTACATGTATGGCAAAATACATGTATCACCATGTATGGGTGATGCGATTTGTGTGTATTTTTTATCTGCCAGATATAATCTTGGAAATGCTCAAGTGCATTGTTCAATTCCAGACTGTGGAATTTCTGGTGTGAAAGCCAGGTGACCCCGCCTAATTTTCTTGTTTAAAAAAAATATTATTTTTCCATAAATAAGATCTTCACAAAACTCGCTTGTTGAAACCTCAGATAGAAAGAGATCTTCCCAAGTGTGCAAACTGCTAGCATTAATTTTTTTAGCATGTCAATTTAATTTTTTTTCCCCTGAAGTTGCCTGGTTTTGTAGCTGAATAATAACTTCAACTGGTTTTAAAGTGACACAGGATCATCTTTCTCTATCTTAGGAATGTCTCCTTTTTACTAGTGCTTCCCATTCCTTTGGATACTATGGCAACTGTGTGTGTAAATTTAGTGTGTAAACCAGCAAATGAAGCTTTATATTATCACATGACAAGGGAAGAGTTGTTTCACCTGGATCTCTTTGTATTTGGTGCTAGCATTTTATACCATGAAAACACCTTTTCCTGGGAAGCACATAAAGCTGTTTGTCTTGTTCTTCTACTGAAGTTGTGTTTAAGAAATGTACAATTTGGAACACCTTTTAATTTTTGCCTAAAACTCCCTGACTTCATTCCGTTGAGGAATGTATGTCTGTCTTTGGGAGCAGCTACAGCAAATAGGCACTTGGGGCTGGTGTGTGCAGGTGGAAGAGGAAGAGAACATTTAACAGAGCCCTGGAAAATATATATATATATATATATATATATATAAAAATTTCTTTTGTGGTACTGTAGATGGCCTTACAAATCTGTATCTTAAAATTTATTGAGGAAGAAGGTGCAGTGACGTAATTGGATTCACTGCACCTTAGGGGAACATCTATAAGGATCTCTATTGTAGCACACGAGGCTTGGAGTGTCATGAAAATTTTGTGTGCATTAAAAGGAGCTGTAAACGCAGCAGGAGCTCACAGTGGGGAACCTGCCAATGGCAACCACATCCACTGCCCAGCATGGGGCTCCCCTAAGCAGAGACTTTACTGATTACACTGAAAACCCCTTCGTTTTTAGGTCCATTGACATTGTAAATGGTATGCAGATATAAATAAGCTGCCTCGTGTTGCCACTAAAAAGCTGACAGTGGTGATGGCAGAGGTTTGGGTATTATCCTAAAGAAGTACTTTACATGCTTCATCTTTTGGGAATCTGCAGACAAATGGAAGTGTTCAGAGGGTGGAAAGAATGAGAGAGACAGAATGTGAGACTGCTGAGGACAGGCTGAGCGAACTGTGGGTTTTTTAGACTAAAAAGGGGTCCTGTGACTTTGCAACACTTAAAGGTTTGTTGTGAAGAAAATTTTCATGATTTATTATCTGGCTGTTGCAGAAAATAAGTGAATAATGAATTTTAGGAAGTACTCTCAAACTACATACACTGTGAAGAATTAGAGCTGGTTGCTTGTGGAAATTGTGAAATGTGCTTCACTGATTAATTCACTGCGAGTTAAAGCCCAGTTGGATGATTTATAGTAAAGGCAGATAATATGTGCTTTTTATCCTGACTTAGAACAGGGGAAAGGGAAACAGCCACTCAAAGTCACTGTCAGTTCTTTCAACTCATCTCCATCTGCATATTAAGATGAGGAATAGATATTTACGGAGCTCCTGTAGGTTTAATTAACACTACAGAGGGTATCATTTTCTTGCCCATCTGTGTGAGAGCACCCAAAGATGACACCACTGCTGCTCCAGAAAAGCAAGTCAGTGTTAAACTTGGTAGTGAATGCAGGACAAAAATACCGTTCTGCAAACAAGATAGCTGTAGTCTTATCAGTGATATCCTACAAAAATAAATCTACTTTTCATCAATGAATGTTCAAAATAGGAGAAAATCAGGGGGTTTCAAGTATGAAGACACCGGTAAGTATGTATCAAGCTTCTTATCTGAATCAAGGAAGAGGTGAATTGGGCAGGAACATACTAGCTGGTGTTATCCAATGTTTGGAGACCAATGCACAGGGTCTCACTGGTAATTTAAATGGGCTGATCAAGTTGGGAGTGGAAGAAAGATTCCAGCTGTAGCCTAGAAGTAGACTCCAGGTATCTTAAGACTTGATGTGTTTCCATACTTCCCTGAAGGAGCTAGATCCTAAAAAGAGATGAACATTTCAGTGTGTTGAATTGCATGGAAATTTTGGAATTCCAGAAGAGATTGATTGCTCATTTTATCCAGCCCAGGCATTGTTCATGCTAAGCCAGGAAAGGAACTGTGGTGTTGGTCCACCTTTGTCAGAAACTGAGCTGTGCCCCAATGGGGATGTGTTTTCTGAACTACAGCTGTCTTGACTTAAAAGTCAAAAAAATAAAAGTTAGGTATTGAACTTGTTTACTGTTTTAAAACTTTCAAATATTAAAAACAATGTAAATCACTGAGCACTTTAAAGATAATTATATCAAAATGGAGAGAGGCTTTACTTTGGGAATTCTTGTTAGAAAAACAAACCAAAACCAACCCCCATAAAAGTTTTTGTTCTACAAATGTAAAATTAATTTTGTATTGCAGCACTAGATAAAATTTAACAGCTGCATTTAAAGATAACCAATTATTTGTGCATTATGTAAGATTAATACAACCCTACTGACAGGCCTACAACTATACCACATGTAAAACACTACTGGAAGAGTAAAGTATTCCTAGCAAGCTGCATAGGGAAAGGAATTGATGGAAATGTGACTCTCCAGCTTAATCTCAATCACTTCAACATCTGATGTTGACACTTCTATTTTCATAAAATAGTTATTCATTGCATTAACGTTTTCTTTGTACTTTTACTTTTCCTAATGGCCTGTTTGGAGTGAAAAGCTAATATCAGAGATGGTGGCAATGTGTTTCTTCCCCGTCTCTTTTATAACACACAGGTTAATTCTTCTTCAATGTTTAGTCACATAGCATGTACTGCCCCAAATTGGAGGTAATTTCAACAGAGCTGTGGCAGGCATAAACCTCATCTTCCAAATGTTGTCCCTGGGACATAATTTCAAAATCTGAAAAAATGAATTAAATAATAAGCAAAGTCTCCTTTTAAGGAAGGACATGTGAAGTTTTATTTCATCTGGAATACCCCTTTCAATCTCACTTTCTCCTGCTAGGTTTGTTTTATATTTGATTAGTTCTAGGAGATGGATTTTGACATTTAAAGTATGTGTAATAGAAAGAGAATAATGACATAGCTGAGATTACAGAAAAATATTTGCCCTTGAAAATGGTAATGCATTGTTAAATACCGGTTGCATCATATCTGAGTATAATAAAATCAAAGTGGAAATTGAATGATTGTGTGGGGAATGAATAGTCTCAGTATGTGACAGAAGAAGGCAGAAGAAGGGACCTTGGCAATTCTAGCAGTGCAGCACAGCTGAAAATAGATTTTGTAGCATGGGCTCACTGGGTTTCCAAACCTCTATTTTGTTTTAAGTCCAACATTAAAAAACCAAATGAAATAATACCTGTATTAAAATTTAAAAAAATTATAGTACTTGAATTAAAAACAAACAGTGATCTTCCAGCCAGTTCAGACCTCACATAAATCCTTGGATTAGCTCCCCCCCAAGAGCCATGGTGTGTTGATTTATCACATGAGGGGTGCATTTGTCCTGTTGGTTTTGCTGAGGGGTTAAAGGTCAAATTTTGCTGGGGTTAGGAAATCAGAGGTTATTTGCAGGGTGGACCATACCTGATTTGCAGTGTGGCTCTCGTGAGAGCTGTGTTGGCACAGATGGGTTGAGCCAAGGGCTGGAATAGGAGTCCAGTGCATGGGAGAAAGAGGGGAGAGTATTTAACCTCTGTTTCCTCAGCCACCTGCAGTGCCTGCAGTTTGGGGTGCATTGGAGCTTACAAATTTTTCCTCAACTCCTCTCTTTCCTCCATAGAGGTGCACAGATATGTTTATTCCCGGTTTTCTGTCCGGGGCTAATCTGTGCTGAGACTGGAGAGATGGGTGAGGAGTCCTCTGGGGCTGGTAGGATTGGTCACAGTTGTTTGGGTAGCTGTTTTCATAGGTGGTTGGGCTATTTGATTGTTTTAGTTCAAGTCATTGAAGTTAGCTCTCTGGAGAATTTCTGGCAGGGTGTTTGTTTTCAAACCAAATTGAAGTGATGGCAATCACCTGCTGTAGCTGGTGCCTGTGCTGGGGCAGCAGTTTAGTGGCTGATAATATGAGACTGGAAAGGTTGGTTTTGCCTGTGTTTTTCCTCCCATTAATGGTTCTCACCCTTCCACATGAGCCGTGCACTGGTGCCCCAGCTGTTGTTTTGAGTGTTTATGAATGGGCTGGGTCCTCTTTTGGGCTGAGCTCTCTTCCAAATTATCACATACCTACCTGGGGAAAAAAAATTTCAATGTGAGTGCATGAAGGAAGATATGGAGATAGGGAGCAGTGTGTTTGCTGATGATCTAGGTATTTCTGCTCAGTTTATTATAATAGATATCACGATTGTATTTTTCCTGCAAATGTACCTTTTTTTTTTTCCTGTCATTATCCTTTATGTTTTTCAACTGCCCTTCATACCTATTGATAGTAACCAAATTGAGTTTTGCCCTTGTTGTGTTTAATGAGGAGAAAACCAAGCCCTAGAGCAGGGAACAAGTGATGAAGCCTCCTCCAGGTCTCTGTTCCCCACAGCTCAGGTCTCTGTGTTAAGGGTAGCTCTCAGAATACTATTATTAATAAAGTGTATTGTCTGGAAGAGAAATTCAGGAGTCCTTTCTTAATAATCTTTCATCAAACTGGAGGACAGTTGGGCTTGATTCTTGGATCTAAGCACTTGATTGACGTATCTACCTTATTTATCTACTCCTGCCCTTTTTCTATCCTCTGCCACTCTGGTACCTGCATGCTGTTGGAATTTACCCAGCACCTCTGCTGGATTTCTGCTCCTGGCAGGGACATCCCTGGGGCTCCTCTGACTCCAGCTGTGGAGAACTTTGTTGTGCCTCTGGCACGTTTAGGCTGTAACAAATGCAAGGCATTTAAAGACATGGTTCCCTGTTTGCTGTGCTGGAGGCTTCCACTCCTGTTTTTAGAGATGTTCTTCCTTGTAGCTGTGGGCTTCATCCTTGCAAGTCAGAGCAAGAGCTGGTTATCAGGGTATGGAACACAGCTACCACCAGGTTGTGTGTGATGTGCTCCCCATCTCTAATCAGCAAAATATCTTAAAAAACTCCATCTTCCTTTTCCTTTGTGGAGGGATTAGGGGATTACTCATGACAGGTGTAGCCCTTCCCTATGTGGACACAGCATGCAGCAATGTCTGGATCCATGCTCCCATCCTGTTGCACTTCCCAAGCATGGGAACTGCTTTTTCTCAAATCCAAACAAAGGTGAGACTTGATGCAGACCCTTTGTAACCCCTTCAGAAATGGACTTTGGGAGCTCAGCTGCTGTAGGTTGCAAGGCTCAGAGGACTCCTTGTGCTGTGGTATCTGCCTTTCCCTTGTGCTCTGACTGTGCTGTGACATCTTGTCTCAGGGAGACACGTGTTCCTGGTTCCCTAGAACAGGTATCCCTCACTATGGAGATACCCAAATGCACAGGCAGCTGTTTACCTCTCCCCTGACTCAGAGGCGTGCCTGCTCTGCAGTGCTCTTTGAGATTTCCAGGGGTGGCCTTTCAGATTTCCAAACGCACTGATCTTGTGGTGTGCTGTGTGCCAGCTGGCTTCACTTTAATTGTAATACAGAAGTGCCCCGTCTTATTCATCTTTCTCTCCTGTAGCACTTGAGGCTGGTGTCGTTCAACTGTTGAGAATTCTTCAACAGCTTTCAGTGTTCTTTAAGTTCCTGCTTACACATGTCTGATACTGAAAAGTTTGTGTTATTTAAACATGCACGTCTTTGCAGGGAAACTGGAGTTCCTGATTGTCGTGACTACTCATTGTTCTGCTCAAGCAATGGCTTTTTTTCTTGATGGAGGCAAAGTCCATAATTTCAGACAAAATGAAGCATTTGCTCCCCAAGTGATCCATCAAGTAGCGTTCCGTCACATGTTTCTGAGACTGATGTCTCAGAGACCTGTTCCAAGCTTGGTGCCTCAGAATTTCTGTGGATAATTGTTGGAGAGCTGTAGGTACAATTGTGGAAATAGGCAGGTAAATATATACATATATGTGTTTTATGTGTGTATTAATAAATATGTACTTATAATATATATTTATATATAACTATGTGTATTATATACATATGTATGTCATGAATACTCAAGGTTAGCATATGGACTCTAGGGTGGGATGTATTCCTAGAATAGTCAAAAAATAATCTTTAGAGAATAGGGAACTGGTTGGAAGGTGCTTGAGATTGCTAGGAAATAAAGACAGTAGGATGGATTGAGTGGGACAGGAAATAAAGTCACACAGCAACTGAGTGGATGGTGATGCCAGAGGAAAGCCTGAACACTGGAATTAAGTGGCTGTGGTCTGTGAGATGGTTTTCTCAACAGACACATTGAAAAATGAGTTAAAGGACATGTTTAGCATCAGGGATGACAAGAATGCAAAGGGAGAGTAACAGCTGAATATGGGCAAAAAATATTGTGCAGCAGAAAAAGATGGATTATTAGATTAATAAATGAATACATGATGTGAGGGGACACCTAGGATGGGTTGGATGTGTTAAATATGAATAAGCAACACAGCATTGGCTCCGGCTTTGTAAATGTTCCAGCTCCTCTGGACTGCTTATTTTTGTGTAAGGGCTCACACTGGGATGTTAATCAGCATATCCAGCCATTAATCTGTTTTATAGGTACAACATCACTGTTGTTGATGTCAAAAAGTACATCTCCAGAAGTGGTGATGAGTCATAGCTGGGACTATACAGTTCCCAGTGGATACTTTTCCATGAGTTCAAAAGACCTCCTGCAAAAAATCAGAGGTACTGCAAAAATTGCTGATGATGGTGATACTGGTTTAGAATATGGTGTGGTCAAAGTGATAACACTAACAAACTGCAGGGAAGATGCACACAGCTTATTCCCTTGTTTTCCTCCAGCATACATTCTGTGCTGTTCCAAAAATTTATGCAAATGTCAGTAATATAGAAGATAATCTGTCCAAAGTAGTTCTAGATTTTTTTTAGGGAGGTCGGTTACTTTTTGTGCCCTATGGATTCATTTATGCTTGAAAATTCAGGGAAATTCACTACATGCTAGATGACTATAATGTATTTTCTAGATTTGTGCTTTCTCAATGGGTCACAAAGGAGCTGCTCTGCAGAAATCTTGATCCTAAGGAGTGACTGTTTTTATAAGGCTCTTCAAAAAGAAGTTGTGCTTCACAGAAAATATTTCCATTTTTATAATTCTGCCACTCTTGTCCCTTTTCCTCAGTTAGTTAAACTTTTATTAAGTGTTTATAAAACCAAAACCATTTGACTATTTGGAAACTATTTGTTCCAACTATAAAGAGGAACTCGGGGAGGAGAGCTTGGCACAAACCTTAATGCTGTAGCTCCTGAAACTTGTTCCACTTGTCTTTAGCCAGCTTATGTGTTAAAGTGGGTCTGTGTAAGATGGAGAGAGAGAGAGAAAGCAGAACGCAAAGTGACAAAATGGAATAAACTGGCAGTGAGCCAGACTGGATGCCCCAAGAGGGAATAGCTAATTGGGTATCATTAGTGCTGTTCATATACTGGTATTCACACACCTGAAAAGCTTTGGCTGCCCTTCACAGCAGTCCTGGCTGGTTCTGCCTCATGTGCTGGTGAAGTGGTTCCTTCTGTCTGAAGCCCAGGTTTGCTTTCAGACCCGTTTCCCTCCCAACAGGGTGCCCCTGCTCAGTACTTTGCCGTCAGAGAGAGCTCTTGCCCTGGACAGTTTAGGTTTGTAAGCAGGCTCTCTGGTTCACTCGGGTGATGATTTAGTCCAGTTTCTTGTGGTAAAAAAATATCTCTAATATAGATATTAGAGATATCTATATTATTAATATAGAAAATTAATAAAATAATCTTCCACCATACCAGAGGAACTGTGTGAGAGAGACTGCAACTAAGAGGAAGGCCTTTGAAGCCAACACTTAATTACTGTGGCTTTTGAATGCAATGCTGTAAAGTGGGAAAGCTGTTTCACTCTTAGTTTTTCAATAATAAAGGAAAAAAGTGTCTCCTGTGTGCAGTGAGTGTGCTCATATGGGAATCCTAGAGGCATTGCTGGAGTCTTGCCTGAGTAAGAGCAGCAGGAGGAGAGCCCTGTGGAACAGCACTGATGTGTACTGAAAGAGATAATGGAAGAGTGGAAAGTACCAACATTTAAAGGACACGTCACGGAGCAGCATCAGGAGGTGTTCCTACAGATGAAGATAAATCACCATATGCAGTCATCCCATCAGCCAAGAGGAAAAATAAATTTTACTTACGAAAAATAATAGACCTGCCTTTGTAGGAGTGGTGCAATGCAGAGTGCAAAGTGGTCCTGAAGGACTTCCCCCAAACTAGAATGTCACTGTGAGTTTTGAATTTATAAAGGCAGCCAGGAAGACGCTTTGTAACCTGTTTCTGTTCTGCAGTTGTTTCCCTTTACTGTACAATGCAGTCTTCACTGCCCTTGTTTTTCAACAACTAATTAATGGGCATTTTGGACTTGCAGCACTAAGGCTGTTTCAGCTGTTGAATATGGCATGATTTCAGCCCTGCCCTCAGCTGAACATCTTTGTGTTCCTGTGCCAGTGCACCTCAATGGGGCTGGAAAAGGAGGAAGATTTTGGTAGTACTGTGTTGCAGGTCTCACCTCCTTGTTTTCCTTGGTTTCGCTCTGTCATTTCTCCACCTCAGCAGGCACTGCACTTTCTGTTACACCCCGCTTCTTTTACTGGCACTGCTGCCTTGTTCTTTGGTCGGTCACATGCAGGAGGATTTTCAGAAATGTGAAGAAAGCTTAACTTGAATTTTTACTGGGTCTTAACTCAAATGTTTTTATTATATCAATGAATGGAAATCTGGGAGCCATTAGAAAAGCAGTGCCACTGAAATGGCCTCAAATTCACCCTTGATCCTGTAATTATGCTTTCCAAGATACCATCTCATTATCTAAAACTCAACTGTGTCATTAGTTATATCTCATTTTAGTAATTACAAGCTATATATTTGTCATATCTGTGGAAGCAGAAAACATTGCCATTATAAATCTATGGTTTATGCAGCTTCAGCAGGAATTGCTAATGAGCAAATCTTCCTTTCTGTCTCTAATTTTTTTTCCAGAAAGCTTTTCCAAAGAAAACTCCTACAAATGGAGATGGAGCCTGAAAATTCAAATGGTGAAGTGCCTCCCTTAGGCCTTCTTGCTTTGCTCTTGAGATATCTGTCTGTGTTAATAGACCATGATAATAAATTCCCTGAATTTGTTTTGTTTTTCTGTTCTTAAAGATGTCATTCTTCTTTCTTCCACAAATAATAATGTGAATGCAAATCTCAGAGAAGATTAGTGCAACTACAAAAACAATAATCTTAGCAAACATCTGTTGTCATAGGAAAACTTTGCATTCTGGAGGAAAGCAAAGCTCAAATTCATAGTCTCTCTTCCTGTTTCACAATGTCTGTGTGCATTTGTAGTCGCCAAACTGATGAGTTTGGTGGCTGAGTGGTGAGAGCAGAGCATTCAGGATATGCTTTTTTCCAAATCCACACCTTGAGTTTGGTAATTTGGGTATTTTTTTCAACTGTGTTCTTCTTTCCCATCTGAATTATACATTATGAAGTCACTGTAGGTGTCTCCATGAAACCATAACCAACCTTCAGTGCCAGGGGAGTCTTATGCATGGCAGATGGCTTTCCTTACCCTAAGAATGATTTCTGTGTGCTTCTGGTACCCTCCTAAATTATTCTTTCCCAGTCATTCCTCTTATCTTGTGTGCTCTCTGTGGATTGTTTTCTTGTTTGGTATTTTTTGCCCCCATCTACCCATTGATTTTGATTTCTCTGCTGCTATTTTCAGTTCAATTTAATTCTCATTGCTTGCCTGGGTCTCCATACCCATGATATGGTCCCAGCTCCCCACTGGACATCCATGTATGAGTAATCTTTGCTTTCCAATGGGTCGCAATTCTTGTTTAAGGTCACTTTTCCCTTCTTCCCTCTGAAATGCACAGTAGGACATTTGTTGTTTATTTGCACTTTTTTCCTTGCTCCTGTTGTTGCTAATAAAACCAGCCAAACAAATAAATATTTGGAGTAGGGCAACTGTGTGAAAGGTGCAGCTTGAGCTCAGGATGAACTGTAATACAACACTTCTTTTGCAATGGTGTAAAAACATTCAGCAGACGTACAGAATGCTTTTAAACTACTGCTAAGTATCTATCAGTAGCACGAGAATTGAAATTCATAATCCTTTTTCTCAAGTTCATGCCGTCTGTGAAGATTAATACTTAGATCACTTTTTATATAAATACAGCACTGACTTTCAAGACTTAGTAGATTTGTTTTTTATGGAAGTGATGATGTGTTTCATTTTTTCCTGGCAAAACGGTGACGGCAATTTACTGGATTTGTTGCTTTTATGACCTGTAGATGCAGAGTGTGTGTGTGCCAGCATGCATAATCCCAGTTTTATTCCTTTATGCTGTTAGAGTAAGAAAAAAGATTTAATACTGTGATGTCACTCACACTATGAAGCCTTGCAATGAATGGTGGGAAAACAGCTGTAGTCACCTTACGGAAACAAGAGACTTCAATGCAACAGCAATTGCACATGAGTGTAGCATTGAGCTGCAGAGGAGCAGTTTGGGAATGTGCCGCTGGATATCAGAGGTCCTGAAGCACAACTTGAGTAGATATCTGTTGATTTCCTAAGTTGCCATGAAAATATGTTGCATTTTTTGGTGTGTTTCCATTTCGAGCGTTGCCACAGTTAGTTGGTTATTTCCCTTCCAATCAATCTTTCCTTGTGGCTGACTGAATGATGTCTTTCCATGTCATCAAAATCACCAGTGCTGAAGTCATTGTTTTCATTTTGACATAATATTTTGTTGTTTTCACAGCTTACCTTCCAATCTTGTTTTGCAGTGTGCTTTGTGTATGGAGGGAAAACCAATATTATTCCAAGGGAGTTCTAATGAAATGACAAAACATTTCAGCAATTCTGTTTGCCTGAGGCAGACAGATTTTCTATGTCCACAGCACCGGACTTATGTTTGTATCTGTAGAATTGAACTTTAGTTTGTATTTATCTAAAACTAAAATCCTATTCAAATAATATATTAAATTGTTGCAGGTGCAGAGTGTTGCTCTGTTGACAACAGATGTCTGTTCTGAAAACAACAATATTGGTGCCTAATTATAGCTTACGTTGTGAAAATTGTGTCTAGACTTTATAGAAGATATTGCGATTTCTGCAGAAATAGAAGACAGACCTAGAGGATATTGGCACGGCTCCACAGGGCTGAAAGAAACCAGACATTGTTTCAATTTATAGTTACTGTGATTAAGTAAAAAACAACAAAAATCATGTATTTTGTAGCCTACAGGCCCCCAGTGGGCTGTGGGTTGTTTCTGGAGTCCTGCCATGCCATGCCAGCTCTCCTGGGGGTCCTTTGATGATGCTCTCGCCAGTGGCCAGGGCCCTGTGCTGGTGGTCATCTCTTCCCTGTCTTTGTGCTGCTTCAGACTTTGCTCTCCATGAGGTAAAGAGAGAGCAGAGCCCACTCCCAGTGTGTTTG
The DNA here is from genome assembly GCA_013398015.1 of Oreocharis arfaki. NCBI lineage: Eukaryota > Metazoa > Chordata > Aves > Passeriformes > Paramythiidae > Oreocharis > Oreocharis arfaki. The sequence continues at coordinate 349,990 of VZRR01012114.1, forward strand.
ACCACGGATGTGCCCTTCCAGATGCTCTGTGCCAATGCTGGCACCACCCAGCGCACTGAAACCCCACTCTGCTCGTGCTGGTGCACATCCAGAGTGGTTTTTAATCAGAGCTGGGCTCTGCTGTATGAGGGCTCCGTGGAGGGATGAGGCTGGGAGTGCTGTGCACATCTTCACACATGGGGCCTCACCACAGCAAGACCCAGCAGAGTCTGTCCATGGCCCTGGGAAAAGCAGAGCATGAATTGAAAGGTTTACCTTGCCAGGCTCATTCACTTTCCTATCGCCCATCTCATGTCTTTTTAGAAAGAAATCTGCTAAAATGACTGTGTAGATCTATAGGGAACAAGGTCATTTTATGAAAATACTTTTGTATATTTTAATTCAAATTAAATTCATATTTAAACTGTTCTGTTTAGCTAAAATGTAAATTCAGATGCTAAACTGAACCAATCTGTCTGCTGCATATGCTTTATCTTCGAACTGTCTTGACAACCCTTGTTAACATTTGCATAAACTGTACAGGCTAATAATAATGATGATGATGGAATTAGCCTGTTACTATCTTATTTTTGTTGTATAATTTTAATCTCTGTAGGAAGGAAAACCACTATATCTTTTGAATTAGTCAATGACTCTGCTTTACTATTATTAGCTATTTGTATGTATTGGTCTCCCTAGATAGCACAGCAAAGCCTGCTGGTTTCCTTGTGGGGAATCTTGAAAGCTGTCTGTTGTGCTTGTCATCTCAATTATTATATCATTTAATAGTAATATTTTAGCATGTTTAACTGACCTTTCCCTGAAATGTATTCAGTGCTGAATCTGGTTGGCAGTAATTTGCAAAGTAATTGTGGACAACATGATCCCGCATCTCATCTGCTCTATATAAATCCTTTAGAAGTCATGTCATGGACTTGGGCAGAGAAGTTGGTGTTGAGCTGCTGAGCAGTCAGCAGGGCAAGGGAACAGGGACAACAGTCATCCCACAGCCTTTGAGGTCCTGAGTTTTTTCGGTTCCACTGGTCTCTGTCCTTTTATGTGGTATTTAAGTTTGTGGTTGATATTTTTCTATATTTTTCTATACTGGTATACAGGGGGTTTTTTCCCATCTGTTTCTTGTATCAGTAATGCATCAGGGCAAATATAGGTAATTTTAATGTTTTGTATTTTGAGTATGAACTGTAAAAGATCTCTAGAATGCAATTGATGAAAATTTCTAAAAGGAGATGTAATTGTGTTTGTTAACCAATGTACGAGGAAGGAAAAATCAGTTTTAAGTGGTTATATGAAATATATACGTACACTCAAGAACATGGTTTCATCATGTAAAACGTTTTTTTAAACTAGTTTTAACTTCCTATTAGGATTTTCACATGAGCAATAGCAGCACACAGTTTTGCCAACCCACCCTCATTTGACTGGTTTGACTTCAGATTTCATTTCTCTTCTAAACTGATTCTTTTTTAGATAATGTGAGGGAGCAAGACATGTGACTGACTGAAGTTTGAAATATCTGCTTTATAATTATAGCTTTTAAATTATAGGAAAAAGGAGAGATTCCCTTTAATTTTAAACTTTATTTTTAGGTGTAGGGTGCAAAAGTCAGTGGTTCCAAAGCACAGAATTATAGCAATATATTACTATGATATGGTATTGTCACAGAGAGATTTTAAAAAAGGAGGAAAAAAGTAAAAAGATTGAAAACCTCCACTGGACATTTTGAATGATGTGAAAGAGATTCCCATGCTGTAAATCCTTGCCTACCAGACTGACTTGTTTTGATCTGTGCTTTCATGGTTGTGTTGGCCATGCTTATTCTCTTCATCTTTGCTTTTGTTGAGGACCTTCAAAGCCATGAGCAGCTGGGAGCCACCCCAACCCACTCCTCCTGCCCTGTGTCCCAGCCTCCAGCTGGTTCCTTTCTGCAAGCCTGCTCCCCTTTTCACATGCTCTGGCACCAGCCTGTGCACCCCATCCAAAACCATTACACAAGGGGTGTGACTTGTACAGTGCACAAGTGGTGTGTGGGTGAAGGCATATCTTGGAGAGAGTGGAGCGATGGGCTGAGTAAAAATAGGCACTGCAGTATGAGCCAAAATGAGTAAGTTACATTGTCGACTGAACAACGAAACCTAATCCCCCTTCTCCTGCCCACTTTCCTCCCCCAGCTCCTAATAACTGTAATCCAATAAAATACATGACACAAGCTGAAAGGAAGTAGAAGCTGGCTTATTTTCTGTCACTTGTGAAATGTTCAATCATTTCGCCTGGTGTGAAGTTTTTGAGTTTGTAAAACATTTTAATGGGCAGAGAGAAAGCATTGGTCAGTTCTGTGTGTGTGTATATATATATTATATATATATATATATGAAATATATATACACACACACAAACAAATAAAAATCTACATGAAGGACCATGATTCACTGGCTTATTTAAGGCTCATGGAGCTGCTTTTAAAAATATGTTAAATAGCCAACTGCGTGGAAGTTGCATATAGATTGGTTATCTGTGATGAACTAGTGTCAGAATGTGAATTTGATGAGTCATTTTGTATTAGTTGTAATTATGGAACATTAGTGCAAATAAATCATGTAGACTGGGATATACCAAAAGGTAATGTTATTGATTGCACCTGACATTTTGATAATAAGCTCCTGTTGAAATCATACAAAAGGTAATTTTAAATCTTATATCTTTGTCAGAGTTATGGCTTTATGGTCAAAACATTAATTAGTTTTATCCTACAGCCATGATGCAGTTTAATTTTGCAGTGTTGGAAAGACAGCTCTATATATGAGAGCCTGAGTTAAAAATATTTCTCATGGGGTACTGATGTGGACACTTGCCAAGCTGGGCCTTCAGATCCTTCCAGGGCTTTCAGGTGCAAGTATCTCCCTCTTAAAATTGCACTGATTGGCAAAATGCCTTTGAAAATCCAGTCCGTAGGGACTTCCATCTTGCACCAATCTATAAAGCACTGGTCTGTGCTTCAGCTTTGGGATTTGTGACACATTTTCTGTATGCATTTGACTTGGAGCCAAAGGAGAGCTGGAACTTTGCAATGTTACCAGCCAGCTTTGGCTCAGCTTTGGCATTTGTACACAGAAAGAGGCGTGCCAGAAGTCACCAGAATGAGTGTGGGTTGACTGGGAGAAGTTCACATTCTTAAGAACGGGGCAAGGAGCTTTTTTTCTCCTTAGAAAGGGTTATTTGCTATGATGGGTAACACCATCCCATTAAAGTGCCTGATGGTCCTCGAGTCCTGGGCAGCCCAGAGGAAATCTCTCAGTGGATCTGCAGAGGCAACAGGTTTATTCTGTCTGAGCAGCCACTGATGGGCACTTGAGGCAGTTGGGCAGCACCCCTTGTTTATAGCTCTGCTTTGCTTTGCTTTGCTTTGCTTTTGTATTGCAGGAAAAGGCCAGGAAGCTTGGGGAAGACAGGGGAGCTGACAGGTCTGAGCTTTCAGCAGCCTGTGAGATGTTCCCCACCTAAGGAACAACACTGAGGCAGGTGATAAAGGGATGTGTGATGTGTCCACTTTGTGAAAACAGCTCTTTCAGGTCTGTGCAGTGCTGTTGTGCTGCCTGTTTTCCCTTGTGCTGCCGACCTGCAGGGTTGTTGCTGTGACGGGTGAGCTTTGTTTCTCTAGCAATTAGAGAAATCTGCCATTTACTAATTAGAAGTGCGATAGTGAAAGGCTTGGTGGTTTGTTTTTTTTCTGAGAGATTTAGCAGTGGAGGTTAATTGTGCTCAATAGACCTGTGAGTGATTATATAAACTATAAATTATTTAAAATGATGCTTGTGATTCCATGAGCTTGACTACTGAGCATCTTGTGGGAGGGAGGAAAACTTTTAATGGTTTGTTTGGCACAAAAAAGCTTAACTTGAATGCTTTGCTGTTCACATTTGTAATGCATTCGCCCTGGTCTCTGTTTGCAACATCAGTCAGTGGGCCAACACTTCAAATCTTTGAGATCCAGGCAAGCTATTTCTGACTTTATGAAATCTTAGCCTGAGAGGGATAAAAGGCTGCATGTAAACAAATTCAGGAGTTATTTACTGGAGTTTACAGATGGATGGGCAGCCTGGCCAGAGCCCAGCACGTACCTTAAAGGTGTTAGAGAAAACATCTCATACCAACCTGAACTTGCCAGCGGAGGAGAAAACTTGCATGTGGTATTAACTCACATGTGACTTCTTATTGTAAATATTGTGGTCATACTGGGATATTTTTTCTTGACTCCTCTCAACGCTGTCTCGGTTAGAAGCACACGACTGACTCATTCCTGCATCTGGGTATTGACGTCACTGTGATGCACTTTTCATTTCTAGCATGAGTGTTCCAGTCTCTCCAGTATGGAATTTAAATGAAAACATGATGCCCTTTATTATTACTGAGAAGTAAATGAACTAGAAAAATTACATTCATGGGCTTTCCAACTCATTCTCTATTGCACTGAACATATTGGACATCAGAGCCTGTCAACACAGTCATCTGAAACTGTCTCCTTCAGTGTTTCACTCCTAAGAGCCTGAATTATTCATCAGAGATTTTACTATGTTAACATATTCTTATGATCACGTTGACTTTAATTCCAGTGCATGAAAAAGCAAGTTTGTTGTTTCTCTTTGCATAAAACCAGATAAATGTATTAACGCTTTATCAGACACCCTTCTAAATCCTTTGTAGCAAGTCAGAGCAGAATGAAGCACAAAGTAATGTCAGATCACATCAAATTAAAGTGTTTATGACAGCCAAGGTGTGGTTGCAAAGCTAGCTAGAACTAGTGAAGGAGTTTCTACATGTCTGGATGGAGAAAGTTGAAGTGTTTTATTCTTCAGGATGGGGAGTCTGCAGCAGGATGCCTTCCATGGTCAGGTCCACGTGTGCCACCCAAGTCACAGCACTGGGGCACGGGGAGTCAGAAATGCCCTGGGCAAGTTAGAATACTTTGAAGGTCTGGAGTTCTGATTCAGTTACTGCTTGGAAAAAGGGTGAGAGGTTTCTTTTCTTTTCTTTTCTTTTCTTTTCTTTTCTTTTCTTTTCTTTTCTTTTCTTTTCTTTTCTTTTCTTTTCTTTTCTTTTCTTTTCTTTTCTTTTCTTTTCTTTTCTTTTCTTTTCTTTTCTTTTTACCTGCTTTGGTGACAAAATAAATCTATTCTAGAGAGTTTCTGTGAGCTGATGCTCAGAGGTTTCTTTATGACCAGCACCATGACAAGGGACAAAGCAGAAGCAAATTGATGTTTTGGGAGCAGAAATTGCATTCTATTGTGTCAGAGGACAAAAAGTCTCTGATGACTTTTTCTGAAACCTTATCAAAAGTATCATAGTTATAGGGTATTTAGAAGCTTGAAAATAAGTTTCAGAGTGAACATTTATACATGTACATGACATAGATAATGATGTCATGGCTTTAGTTTTGCCAATGTAAGTGAAGATCAACATCCTGGAGCAGAGATCTGAGCCAGAATCCGTGCAGTTCTTGTGCTTTGAGTGCTCTCTTGGAGAGAAAGACAATTGTGGGTTTATGTGTTCAGAATGTTTGTTTTCATGTAGCCATAAAGCATCATGAGGGTCATTTCCAGGTAAGTTCAGAATGACAACTCATGTCAAGGGGATGTGTGCTCCTGCTGTGGGAGCTCACAGGGTGATGACAGAGAACAGGAATGGTGTTCCTCACTGTTCACATGCTCCTACGTTTCAGGAGAGGCCCAGTGCTGTGGGTTAAGATAAATAAACTTCGTATGAACAGAACCCAGTAAATGCATTTTGGGCTCCCAGTTCTCAAACAACTGAACATCGCTGCTTATGCAAAAAAAGCATCTCTTAAAAATACTGGCACCGTTCAAATGTGGGTCGAGTATGAATTTCTTAGATAGTAGATTTAAGCATAAGCATAAAGTAGACCAAATAGCAGGATTGTGGGTTGTGGTTTTTCGGTTTGGGTTTTGGTTTTGGGGCGTTTCACTTGTTCCCCTTTCTGATTTCTTTCTTTCTCCTGGGTTTTGGTCTAAATTGGATTTTTAAAAATTTCCATGATTATGAATTGCTTAGAAAAGCTTGTTTAAGGAACTCCTGTCCACGGACGTTCTTAAGTTGTATCCAGTGATTTTGTCACTGACAGTTTAGAGCATGCCACCAGAGGGAAGATGGGATATGCTGAGCACAAGTCGATGCTACGAGGAGCTCTTGTCCACTCGTCTCTGCCATGGTCAATTTTAAAGGCAGTGATTGTATGAACCCCACCCACAGACACCATGACCTGGGTAAAGTCTGGGCTTTCCAGTTCACATAGAGCAGGGTTTCCTTGGCTGCTGGCTGTCCAGGAGCCATGGAAAAGGGGTGCCTGTGTTTCCCCATCTGAAGGCAGTGGGGGAGCCCTGCCAGAGCCGCCAGAAGCTGAGCAAAACTGAACTGTCTGTGTTCTCCAGGGGGAAACCCTGGAAGCAGAACAGTGTCTTTTCCCACTGACTTTTGCTAGATGAAGCAAATCAGCAGTCTGGTAATTATAATCTGTCTGTTTTGAAAACTATTACTCTCAAGCACTCAGCAAGCACAGGCTTCTGATATGTATACTGACAATACATGTTGAAAGGACTGCAATTTTGTTTGGAATATTAAAGGAAAAACTATTTTAAAACTCGCTGCCTAGGGATACGTATTTTTTGTAGCAGGCACATTTATGTAAAACCAACTTAATTTTCAATATTCCTATTTTTTGAATGTGAATTCAACATATATATTTAATTATAGTTGCGAAGGAGTCCTGTATTGTACTGATTGGTATTGCATTTCATCGCTAAAAAATCATGACAGGAATGCATGCCTAAATTTTGTATGCTGCATATTTTGACTTGAGGTTTGAAAAGACCATCTTATCAAATATTTTGCGCAGAAATTATTAAGTAATGCTGAATATAACACCTTTTTACTCTACTCCTACATATTTTGAAAGCAGAAAAAAAAAAGCTAAATTCAGTAACAAAATATTCATTGCTAATTGCTACTTAAACCTCTGTGACCTTAGATTTTCTCTGGTGTTTAGCTTTGAATAAATTATTTTTAAAAGCCCTCAGTGCGTGCCATGAGTTACTGTTTTTGGCATATTTCCATGAAGTTTTGGGAGCCGTGTACAGACCATGACCGTACGTGGTGTAAAAGAGGTGGAGGAAAGGTGATAGCAGATTTCGTACAGCTGTTCTGTGAGGAAGGCGGGCAGCAGGCAGCACTGAAGCCTTCATGTCAAACAGAAGCATCAAAGCTTCAAGCCGCGCGTGCTGTGACCGCTGCCAGAAGAAATATGACAATTCTCAAAACAAAGCAGCCCCCCCGCCACCCCCGTATGCTCTGGATGTGAATATCACCTCCCTGGTGCATGCTGGTTTGTGAAGCTCGCTGAGAAACACTCTCTCTTTCATTTCATTGAACGTTTTTTGGCTTTGTATTTTTGCGTTTGGAAGTTGTTGGTGTTCAGCTCTGCTCTGTTCACGCCGGGCTCGTGGTTTGCTCACGGACTTTCATAGCTTGAGCTGCCCTGCCACTCTAACCTTTCAGTCAGTTTTCAGGGTGTGGTTTGAAGGCAGTGGTTCAGATTTGATCTTGTGTGTGAGGGTTTGCTCCTTGTCTGTAGAATTTTGTGTTGTAAGTTGTTGGAAAAGAAGGAGAACCAGCAATACCTCCCCTTGAAATCTGCTCGTGTTTGCAAGGTGAAGAACTGGAGCACCCATCCCCTTCCCGAGGACCAGAGTTTTGCCCCAGGATGGGAAGAGCACCTAGAACAATCTACATGTGAGGGCACTCAAGGGATGTAAAAGCAAAAAAAGATCAAACCCAGATTCAAAATAAATTAGCAAAATGTCCCCTCTTCTTAGCTTTCTTATCAGCATTTTGCTTTCTAGGAACTTCATCTTCTGCAATTTGCTTTGTGCAAGAATAACAGAGTCCTGCAATAGTTTTACTTCGTATATTGATTTAAACTGCAAGTTTAATATATAACTAGGGGATAAAATATTCTAGGAATATGGAGTTATGCTAAAATAAGATTGAGAACTTCAGTTTGATGCACAACATCTATTTAAAGTAGTCACGTAATTTATTGGAGCCAAGCTTGTACTGAAATAGTTCTGTAGTTTCATTATCACTTTTGTAGGCAGACCTCTGATCTAGATAACCAGGGGAATGCTATTTTGGAAGAAAATATTCTGAATTCCTTCCACTTTGTGAATTACAAGGGGATAAAAGGAGAATACTTCCCTTGTGAATCAAAGGATGATATTTATTAAGAATTCCAGAGCTTGCTTTTCTTGAAACTTAAAATAGAATGTTGAGAGTTCTTCACCTTAACAAAATGCTAGGTTTCTAAAAACTGAAGGATTTCTGATCCATATATTCTGGCAGTTTTTAAAATAGGGTTATTTTTGTCCAAACTGTGAGCCGGGTTTAGCAGTTCTGAACAAAGTACGTGTCTGTAGGCTCTGCATTGTGGTAATCCTTCAAATCATCCTGATATCTTAAAAGCTGAGATCCATCTCTGAAATACAAAATTGTTGGGGTTTTTTTTCAGAGAGACTTTTAGAACTGATTCAATGTAGCTGTAAATCAAAGCTGCAGCCTCTGTGTTTCCCTCTCAAAGGTGGCTTTGGAAAGTACCTGCTTGTGACCCTGACCTTTCAGGCTCCTGAAACTGCAGCAAATTATTGAGAGTGGAAAATGGTCAAGGACACCCTGTCTCCTCATTGTAGCAGCAGGCCAGTGGATGCACAGAATGCAGGTGGGTTTTCATTTACCTGCATCTCCATCAGTCTGTGGACAACTCTTGGCTCTCTCTGTTCTGTGGGTGTGTCTGCAGGGCTCTGAACGTGCAGGGAAAGGGGAGCAGAGAGGTGGCAGGGAGAGCTGCTGGAGGTCTGCTCTGTGAAATACACCCCTGTGGTGAGCAGTGGAGATCAGATCAGATCTTGAAGCACATACAGCCGAGTTCCTGTGTTTCAGAGAACTGCTAAAACTTCTGCAAACAATTTTGTTCGCGTGTTTGGGTTGTTTGTTTTATTTTGTTTTGTTTTGTTTCGTTTCGTTTTGTTTTTTTCTCAGCACTTCATATGCTGCCAATAACAGGAGCCAGGAAGCTGCTGTGATCTGCAGCATGATTTTGGCAGCTTTTCTTGATAGAGGTTTAAAAAGCTTGAACCCTACTAGGACTCTCCTTCTCTCAGTAGCAAAAGGGCAGTTAACCTCTTTTATCTGTAAATGCTTTAGTAAGAAATAGTTGGGGAATTTACCTAAAGCTCCAAGCCATGAGAAAACTTCGCGAGACCAAGTCATCCAGCGTGTGTGGGGATGGAAAAAGCTCAGAATGTGACCAAGGACAGCTGCAAGTCCAGTCTTGGTTCTGACTGAAGACAAAGCTTTCATTGCATGAAAGCATTATCTTTTCTCTCTGGAAAGAAAAGCCTGATTGCTGATCTCTGTGGCATGTTTCATAAATATCCATTGCATTTATCTGATCTGCTGATTCTGGGGAGATGTATTCTTAAAAACTTTTTTTTTTTTTTTTGCTAACAAACTTTCTGATGAAACTCTTCTGCGGAAGAGGTGCTTCCCGGTAGTTTTTGTATTGGGGAAGAAGAAGGGAGTAACCATTGTATATGGTATTTAAATAAACTGAGAGGGGAGGACAAGATCATTGAGAGGCTTCATTGACAGTTTAAGACTCTCACCATGTTATTGTGAGGACCATGGGGCACCGACCATGAAGGTTTCATGAATCATCCAACCAAACCCTTATATCTGCGAATTAAACTAAATGTATGTAGGTAGTGCTAGAATTTCCTACCTTTCTATTTTTTTTAGGCCATTTCTTCTTTGTACCAGGGGAACATTTAGCCTCCCATTTTCTTTTGAGACTCTCTGAGTAATAGATGACAATTTATCCACGGTACTCTGTTCAGTAAACTTAATGTTCATTTTGGCTAACTGCTCCAGTGCTGCTAGCTTTGTAGCCTGAGAGAAATTGAAAAGCTAGGGAAGGCTATTCATAACAACCCAATAGGGCTCTAAATATTTTTATTTCAATAGTAAGATGGGATCTTTCGGACAGTTCTTAGGAAATAAATCCTGTAGTTCATAGCTGGTTAAAAAGGATCTGGAAAGGAGAGGACAGGGAGCTACAAGGCCGTTTGATTGTGCTATAGGCTTTAATATCTCCCTGGTCTTATTTCTGATGCTCAGTGTTGCTCTTTGCTTGCTCAGCTAATAGTACACAAAGTGATCATTAATCAAAGTAAATAATGTGGCTGTAGCAGGAAACATAAGGCACTGAATGCAGAGAGAGTTTGCATTGATTCCAGGGGGTTTTGGACAGATGGGTATCATCACTGCAATGCAAATAGATGAGGTTCGAGGTTCATGATTAGTTTTACAGATCACCTGAGCTGTGGTGATGGTATATGAGCCCTTAACCTCTGGTAATGTTGCTGGTTTTACAAATGTAACTTTAACTATCTTTTCACTTCACTGCAGGCCAAACTCAGGCAATCACACAGCTGCCAATGCTCAGCCCTAGTGGGCTGCAGGATGCTGGGCTGCTGTGGCTTCAGTGCCTGTGGGAAGGGCTCCCAGGAGGAGTCTGCAGAGCCAAGGCTGGAAAAGGGAGCTGCTGCCATACAGAGTCTTCACTTGTCAGCTTCGCCAGATCATCATCTAGTTTTGTGTCACACTTCTGGAAAATATTAATGAAGAATCTAATGATGTGATTGTACATCTAATATTTTGTACACGATACATAAATTTTACCTGTTGTCTTTGGAAGGCTGCAGCAGAAACAGGTGATTTGAAGGAGAGACTGTGGTAATCAGCCAGCAATATGTAAATACATGAGCAGGAGGGCAAGCAGGCTTGTTGTGTGCTGGACCAGGGCAGGTACTGCAGTGCCAGCCACGGGGGAGGAGGAAGCCCTGCTAAGCCAGCCTGTTCCACCCTTGAGCTGAGAGCATTGGCACCTTCACAAAGAAATCCTGTTTTACCTCAGTAGCAGCAGTTTTCACTTACCCACAGAGAGAGAGGGCTATGAGCTAGTTGCTTTAGTGCTGGAGGAGGAATTTTTCGTTGTTATTCTGTGTCAATAATGTTTTGTCATTTCCTCTCTTTACAGCTTTGGGAAAAAAAAATAAGTTTAAGTGATGTAATTTTTTTTTGTCTGGTGATGGAGTTGGTGGGAAATTGCAGCTGCCAGGCACTTCTCACTCAAGGCTCTGATGATTCCTAAACTTGGGATAGGTTTATCCTATCTATGGGTCATCTTAACTCTCCAGCTTCTGAGCTCTAGGGTAGGAAGCAGGTAGTGCAGTTAGACTAGATGGGCTGGCACAGGAGCTGGCTCTGCAGTGAGAGAGGAAGGCAGTGAACGCCGGTGATGGATTATAGGTAGGAAAGCTCTGCTTTGCTACCTCGAGTGGGAAACTCTCTCCCAAGCAAGTTTATAGCATACTTGGATTTTAACACAGAATCAATAAAGTCCAAGCTCCCGGAGCCATAAACACTGGTGAAGTAGCTTACACCAGACAGGACCTCTGGAGATCTCTGGTACAGCCCCCTGCTGCAAGCAAGGCATGACTAACTGAGCTCTCTCAAGGCCTAATCAGTTGAATTTTGGATTGTGGCCAAGGCTAAAGGATCTCATCCTTCATGTTTTCATTTTTATACTGTATAATTAAAGAATGTTCCCCAATTGTGGAAGTCACAGAATGTGATTTTACACAAACATCAAAATAAAATGGGCAGGATTTGATTATTAAATAGCATATAAATGTGGGAAGCTGCCTAAGCAAGTGTAATTTTACTGCCTCAGGATTTTTCACCTGGTGAACTGAGCTGCTGACCTGATCAAGGCCTGTGTAGGGCACAAAATGTTCATTGAATTGCGTGACTGGAAGAGGATATACTGAGGGTTCCCACCGGGGACAAAACCAAGACTAGTAAGGTTATAGCCCAGAGAGAAAGACTTGTATTTGCCCCTTTCTGGTCCTAGCATCAGCCTTTTTATTTTTTTTCCTTCTGGGTAGAAGATAATTCTTTAATCAAAATTTTTCACCTGAAGAGTGAAGTTGGCACCCAAGGACTGGGTAGATGTGCAAGAGAACAATATGTATTAGATAACACACTTGGACACCAAAAAGGCCATTCACAAGCTCAAGTAAGAGGAAAACCTGTTGCTTCTTTTGTTCTCTCTTTCTAATCATCAAAACAAAATTTATTTTTAATATTTTCTTTAGGGAAGCCATGTGTTTTATAAATATACATTTTTTAACAAGAATTCGGGGCTTTTTCCTAACAGAAAAGTGTCTTTACTATTACCCCTGTAAAGGTGCATCATTACATAGTTTGTAAAGGTTTTGAAGGGCTTGGAGAATGTTCCCTTTGTAACTTGCACAGCATTTTGTCCAAGGAGTTATAGCTTACTGGAACTGTGCATCCTAGCAAGTATTATTAAAGAACATTTCTGTGAGCTTTTTGCTTTATGGAAGCATTGCAGATCTGACCTTATAATCTTTCTTGTAATACCCTACAACATAAATTCTTATAGACCCGATAATCAAAAGTTACCTGGTAAGGTGGCACCCGACTTGTTGGGGGTTGGTGAACCTCTAACAGTTGGACTCATGGAAGACTCTTCAATTATGTGGATCACTGTGGTACTTTCATTATCTACACACCCTGTCTTTGTTATGTTGTATGGCATCTTGGTTTAGCTGAAGCTGCGTCTCCTTTGCAGCTTGTCCCTGTGGTCTAGTTTCTTTCCCTGTCTCTGAGGCTGGCACAGTGCAATGCTGGGCTGGATATTTATTTTTTTTCTGTGCTGTTGTTTCCTTCTCTGTGACTCTGAGGTAAATTTCCATTGTTTGCAGAGGATTTTGAGAATGCAGATATGTTAGTGTTGGCTGGTTCAGATCCCTTTGCAGGAGAACCCGTGGAAGGATTATACAGAAGTTTTAGAAGACTGAAGCTGGTAGGATTCTGTATTGGGTCCAAAAGGTCTTTTGGCACAGGCCACAATGTGAGTGAAGAGGAAGAGCCTGTACAGCAGGAAATGAGTTACAAGCCATGAAAGCTGATCTGCCTGGGCAGTGCTGATGGGCGGATGAGACACTCTTGCCCTTTCCTCACATAAATCCACAGCTGATGCCCTCCTTCCTGAGCCCCAGATGCATCGAAAATCGATTTGACAGTATGGGTGGTCAGCTGAAAAATCACTGGGTTTGGGTCTAGGATTTGCTGTTATGTGGTTTTTTGATGCTCTATAATGCAGCAGTATTGACTGTTTAAAATAGCTTCAGACTTCAGTGCGTGCAGCTGCAGAAGGCCTGTGCTCTCCAGGGCAGTGCAGAAGTGCCAGCAGGATGCTCTGGGAGCACAGCACTGTTCACATGCAAATGCTCTCAGTCTCACCACACCGGTACACTGGAACCCGGCCCTGAAGTAGGTGTAGCAAAAAATTTTGGCATGCCTTATGTTTCACCAGTAGAAATTTAAAAACTGCGTGTTTGTGTAGAAGTTAAGGTACTGTCAAGCAGTGTGAATTCAGGCAATAATAAATGCACTGAGGAGGAATATCTAATGGCTGATTTCTACACACCAGGCCTGAGAAAATGTCAATATTAACTCATTCATAACACAGACTTCTTAGTGGCAATGCACCTGTGTTAAAACACAGCCTTTCCTTTTGAAGAGAATGAATAAAGAGATAATAGAGATAGACTGGTGTCATCTCTCCAAGAACAATAAGATCATCTCAGGATCTGATGTGGCTGTTTGCTTTGATGCCATAAAAATCAACAGAATGACTCGCAGAGACTTCAGAGAGAGAGAGACTCTGACTGCAAAAGGACATTTTCCCTCCTCACCTGTAACTCAAAAGTCCTTTGTTTTGGGAGTTGTTGAGTGTAGGTGTGTAGCTGGCAGCGTGCAGGTGAAAGAAATGGTAGTAGTAGGACAAATAGCAGTAAGGAAGTAGGAAGACAACAAAATCTGAGATTGAGGGGGATGTTCTAGTGCCAGCCTGTCAAATACGTAGCAGAGACAAAAGGTAATGCAGAGCACTGAAGAGCAGATTTTGTTAAGGCATCTGAACTGCCCTGGTTTAAATATAGTGCCATGCAAAGCCACTTTGGAAATTATTTAATTCTTCACTGTGCACACATGGAGTCCTGAAAATAGCACAAATACTGGAGTAGATTTACTTAAAACCATGAATATTTTCCCTTCTGTGAGAGCTCCTTAGGTTGTTGTAGTTTAAAATAAATCACGTTTCCATGCATTTTGACTTCTTTGAGCATTCTGGGAGATAATAAACTGCTTCATTTGCAGAGTGATATTTCATATGTGGGTGTATGGGACCCTCACATCCATTTTGCAGCTATTTGCTTTATCACTTACTTCATCTGTGCCCGACCCATCTCCATCAGTGGAGCTTGACATGTTCTGCAGAGTTCCTGCTAGCTCTGGTTTGCAGGGAAGATCTATTTCTTCCTTAAACTATAAATATGTGGGTGCTATCACTCAGCTTCTCTGCAGTGGCTGTTTATGCTATAAACAGTTTTTGGGGCTCTTAGATCCCAAACCACTTGGAGATTCTTGCACGTCTGATGGCAGCTGAGGCTTGAACCAACCCTCAAACCAAAGAGGCTGGATGGGATTCCCTCAGAGGTCAGAGAGCATTAAGCATAAGCCCTGTAGTAGCATCTAAGAGGTTTTTAGAGAGCTGTTTTAGTGGCTCTGGGATAGCTGGGAATTTCCTGACATAGGCAAATAGCGAGCTCAAGCATTTTGGGGTGCTTTTGTGGTATTGTAGGATGCATCTTGTAGGGTGTCTGATTCATCCTGCTGGGGGAGCCTGGGAAAGGAGAAAAATGACCAAAGGAGTAAAACAGAAAGGCTGAAAGGGAAAAATGAGAGAATTTTCTCCCTTGAGACCAGGTACCAGAATTATGCAGCTGGAGATGGCCCTTGCTTGTGAAGTAACACCAAATACCTCCCATCTGTGGCTCTGGCAGTGCCTGGCAGCAGGGAGATATGTCATTATTAGAAGTTGTATGTGTAAAGAAATGCTGAGCCCCTGCAGATGATGCTGGCTCCAGAATGCCCCCATGTGCAGCTGGTTTTTTGCAAATAAACCTGCTGATCCTCTGGGTGACAGCCAGTCATGGAGCAAGACCTGGAAACTGGTTAATTGTCACGGACACTGTGACCCACAGCCAGGATACCTTGATGGCTCTCAAATCTGTGCTGGGGTTGTCCTTTCCTGAGGTGGAGATAATCAGACCAAGAACACACTTTACTCCTGTGGGAAGTGATAACACCTATCACCCAGTCGTGGAGACTTGTCCCCAAAGGCAATATTCAATATGTGTGTTGACAGAATTCCAGCTTTAAAAAGACAAGGTGACATTCCTGTGTCTCTTCTCAAGAAGTTTTACTCACCTACTACTTCTCACCAATGGCAATATTGCATAATTTTAAACAATTTATTTACTGCTATCTGGTGCTTCTTACTAAGAAGTTTTTTTCCTCAGAGTACTGTGAGAGATATTTATTTGATATTGTTAACCTCAATGAATCTCTGCAAACTAGTAACTGAAAAGCTTTCTGGGACTTCTAGTGAAAGATATAATTTTAAAAATTGAAATATTGACAAAAATACAGTAAAATACAGTTGAAAGCAATGAGTGCTAGCTGCATGCATGCAGCATGGGTCCTGTTTTCTTGTTTGAAGAAGTTACTTATTTAGTCATGCACTCAAAACCAGCTCAGTTATAAAAACAAGCCCTAGCAGAACTTTTTTTCTTCGAGTGCTTTAAACTGGGGAACTGCCTGAGTAATTTTCTTCTGAGAACAAGTAATTACTTAGGTTTGCACTCAGTGACTTTGCTTTTATTAAGGTTTAGAAACAATACTGTATTTTGAATCCCATTATTCTTTTCATCCCCAGCATTAAGCAGAACATTAGTGAGCCAGCTAAGGGGCAGAGGGTAAACACAAAGATATTTTCTTTGTTTGGGGAGGAAAATCGTGATTAACATTTATCAGTGGTTAATAAATTCTGTGTCTATAGTCAGTTTGTAGCAGCAACAAAGATTGTTTTATAATGCTATTTCCTCAGTAAATGACATTTTAAAATTTCCTTGATTATTCATCTTTCTGGCTTTGAAAATTTCTAATTTATTTTGGAAGCTGGGTCATAATGAGCTTGCAGGCAGCTTATCACATAATTTCCAAGAGACATCAACACTGGCCCGTGGTTGTATTTTTGCTTCTGATAGCATGTGTTTGCTTTATGCTTTGCTAAGCATTAAGATAAAAAATACACTTAATGGTAATTGGGAGCCCTGTCTGTGCTCCTCTGGAGGGAAGATGATGTCAGGGGTATCTTATCTATCAATATGCTCCTGAAAACAGGTGTGGGTGTCTTTGTGAAAACCTTGTAGTGGGAGATGACAGTGGGGAAGTGCCTGTGCAGCTGCTGCGCCTGACTCTGTGATGATGAATTCCCATCGGTGGCAAAGGAATTGTCTTCATCCTGAACAATATTTATATTCCCATATCAAATGAGCTTAGAAAGCAAACACCTGATCCTCCAGGGGCTGAGACTCCAGAACCTGAAGAACTGGCTTTGGGCCATGAAAATTTGTCTTCTGAGGGGCAGGGACTTTCCTTCCTGGGGGCACAGGCTGGTAAACCCAACCCAGCAAGGAAATTGTAGCGGTGACTCTGAGCCTGCAGAGCAGGAAATGTGGCCAAGGCTCCCTCGGCTCCAGTAGGTTTCCTGCCTGGCTCTGGGGGTTTGCAGCCCCTTTTGCGGAAAGGAGCCCTTGGTCTGACCATGGCCATTCCCCTGCTGCAGTCAGACAACATGTGTGTCACAAATGAACACTTCCAGATGCATCTCCAGCTGGGTTCCCAAATGGTATGTGCTAAATGAAAGGCATTGTTAGCTTTTGTCTTACAAGCAGGGTTTTCAAATAATCATCCATCAAAACCCGTCATGTTTTGGGAAGCTTTGCACTCAATAAAGTAGGCAACTGAAACATCATCTTCCGGTATTCTCACAGCAAGTACACTTAAAATTCAGGTTGTGTTGGGGGACAACACAGCAATGAATACACAGAGACAGGATTGAGAATAGATTTTTCCAAGTCAGAAGGATTAATCCCAACTCCCACAGAAGATTTAGCCTTTTCCATGTGGGATGCAAGCCTTGTGGCTCTGAAATAATTAGCATGCAGACCACAGAGTTCGTGTGTGTTTCACAAGATAAAAATGGACTTTCTTTAAAAATCCTGATGAGTACAAAAAAAAGGCATTTTGAAAACTTAGGAGAAGTAGTTTAACAGCTTATACTCATTGCTTTAGGAGCTCATAGAGGAGACACAAAGGTGGCTACACAGCTCGGCAGTTTTGGAGTTGGGGTCAGTTGTTAACTTGGCTTCCTTCTAACAAAAAATTCTTCACTATCAACGACAGATAGCCAATAAATGGACTTTTTCGTACACCTGCCTTTGCTGGGGATGAGAGGTGCACATTCAGAGTCGTGTCATAGTGAAAGCCATAGCAGGTGCTTTTTTTCCCAAAACTAAAGCCTCCAGCCTGAAGATGTTGCACCGTGAGGGTGTTGTGGGTTTCCTTGAGCCTTAGGCTACAGATGAAGAAAAGTTTGATTTCTTTGTTCTGGATCTTTGCAGAGATTTATTTACATAAAATACATTGCATTACCCACAGTAAATGGACTATTTTCTCCCCATCTCACCAGCTGGGGGGTCTGATTAAGGTGGTGAGGACAGGAGACCTAGTGCTGTGCTGCAGTCAGCAGAGGAGCAGGATCTCCTGGGATGCAGCAGGGTGCCTCTGATGCCCGATGGCCTCAGAGTGCTCCAGCACCAGCAGCATCTCTGAAGCCCTTTCTGAATGCTCTCCAAGCCTGGCTGTGGCCATTGGGATGTTCCATGTACAGCTCTAGGCAGGACATTACAGCTTCCAGCTGCTCTTTGCTTTGGAGAGTTCAGCACCAAGGGCTGGGTTTAACTCCCTGTGTGGGTGTTTCTGAAGTGTGGAGCTGCAGGGGCTGCAGGGAGAGCTGGAGCTGGCCCAGGGATCGCGCCAGGACTACGGCACCTTCCAGCAGGTGCACAGGAATGGATGCAATATTTTCTCCTCTATTTCCCAACATGACAAATAACTTCTAAATAACAGCAAAGAGATCTTTCAGTTATAGAGTAAAGAGATTAAGAAAGGGGGGAATGGGCCTGTTTAGGAACCTGCATTTCCACATAATAAAATATTGAATGTGATGAAGTGAATTCAGCTTAATGAAATGAATTCAGCCTCATCTTTAGTGCTCTAAAATGATAATGTAGAGGAAAACCTATTCCAGACATTTCTTCAGGCATTGCAGTTGCTTCATTAGCCTTTATTTCTTCTCACTTCTGCTCTCTTGACAGCTTTTCAAGTCTCAGGTTCTTCCTTTTTGAAATGCTTTGATGTGCTCATCTGTTTGACAAACTATTTAAGGTCTTGATCTTAATTTAACATTTTTAGATCCCCACAGAGGGTTTTATTAATGAAGTCTTTAAAATACTAAGTGAAGTTCTAGTTTTCTTCAGGAACAAAGTTTTATCCTTGACATTATTTTTCCTTTGGAATGATATTCCTATTTAACATCTACGAAATTTTTAGTCTTACAAAGCAGCAATGGACTTGTAAGGCTAGGGATGTAATTAAGTGAGGATTTTGTAGTTCTTTGGGGTGCCTTTTGTTAAAAGAATAGGAATACATCATAATTGAAAATGTCTTTTCAATAACAGAAGCCTTTGATACCACAGAAGCATGAGAGTAAGTGGTTGCCCAGCCTCAGATTAGGAGTGCCCTTATACATTGATGGATAGTACTCTGTTTTCTGGATTGAAGCCATGTTTTTTGCTAGTTCGTTTGGTGGAAGGTAATTAAATTGAACTAAGGGTTACTCATAAACTGTATTCATTAATTTTAGCACTACTGACAGTGACAGCAATCTGAGTTCCTAAGTCTGTAATATGGACTGACAGGAATAATTCATTGCCCTATTGTACCTGGACCTGGTGTTTCAGATCTCCAGTACCAGATGCAGTGGCTATAAAAGCCTCCTTGAGGCAAAAGGAAGAGCTGTGTATAAGAGGAAAGAAGAGGAAGAAAATGTTTCCAAGAGGCCTGTGAACCTAGGAAGTCATGTGTGTTTTATTGTTAAAAAATATTTGGGTCTATTTTGGGAGCCCCTCTGTGGTGCTCAGGGACCTGCTGCAGCCCAGAGAGACTGGATCAAGGGGAGCACATCCACACTGTCCTCTGAGACTTCACTTTCTCTGGAGCTGTTTTCTGCTTGAATCACACAAAATGTTTCTTTGCTCTAGTAATGTTTGCATTAAAAAAAGAGAGAAATTACAAAATTGGGTAATTTTGTAGCAGTGTGAACAGCATAAATGTACTGTTGGTTCTAAAGCATTTGCCATGACCTTGGTCACAGCAGACTGGTCAAAATGTGATCTCTTTTTGAAAAGACAAAACAATCTTCTCGTTTTCAAGGGGAAACTTTAGGGAAAACTTACTTCTGAAATGTGGAATTTGATGTTGCTTTTAATCTGCCAACAACTAGCATAGTTTTGGCTGGTTGGGGTTTTTTATTTCTTCTTTTTCCTTAGTGCTTTCCCTCATAAATGAAATAATGTAAATAAATTACAAACATTATCTGAAATGATGTAAAATAATTCCATTAGCTAATTCCATTTGGCTAATTTTTAAAAGAAAAGTATTTTGCCTCTGGTTAAAGCTAAAGCTCACCATGCACAGCCCTGCTGCCTTTAAATGCTAATGCAGGCTCATTCTTTAGATAAGGACCAAGAGATCCTTAGAAGTGAGAAAGCTGCACCAAGAGGTTTGACAAGGCTCATTAAAGTTCAATTAGAAAATTCGTTTTAACACCAGGCATCCTGCCCCTTTTATTTCCCAAGCACAAACAATAAAATTTTCATCACATACAAGTACATACTTCAAATGTGCTATGGAAATAAATAATCTTCATGTTTAATTCATCTTATACAATAATTGATGTTCATTAGGGATTTGGATCAGGCGTTACATATACAGCTGCAAAGTGTGGCGTTGGATGTGTGATTCCCAACTGTCCCTACTGTAAAGTTTGTCAAGTGACTTGAAATAAAAATTATTTTCAGAAGAGTTATGATAGATCTTTTCTAAAGAGCTCATCTGTTTTCTGAGCAGTGCAGTCTTGGCACACACTCAAAAAAACTTGACTCAGCATCTTTACATTGAAGGATTTCATGGTTCTTTTAACTACTTTTGTGAGTTTTATTCATTTAGCATCATGTATTTTCAGTTGTTGGTTCTCAGCCATGGGGAGTAATCCCCTCCTCCTGCCCCCAATATTACAAAAATTTAAATTTTCACTTGGCTGTTTGATTACAGGATATGAGTTTCGTGAGACTCATGACATGGACATTTACAACATCAGTAAATCCAGATGTGAAATTCGAGCATTAGGCAGCTCCCATGTGCTGTGGCTCTTAAGGCTGCTCTTAATTCCTTTTTTGCAGCGATAAACCTGCCAAGAATGCAGTGCTTGTTATGCCGTGATGGATGTCTTGTGGAGTCAGTCCTTGTCCCCCGTGCCTGCCCTTTCGCTGCCTTTGTTTCCTCTGCAGAACTGCTTATCTGTGAGACATGGTGCAGCCTTCTGAAATGGTGCAAACATTTAAACAAATGTGGTATTTTTGGCTGGATGCAGACGTGGAGACCGGTGTGGTCGCTTTCTAAAGTGCTGGGCTGTGCTGTTCAAACCCTGCCTTTGAGGGGCCCATTCTATGGAGTGGACACTGTCTGCATGTAAAATTATTCATTAGAAAATGATTGGGAAAAGTAAATGAGTCCTGTGATGTTTTTTTATTGCATTTATTGCTCACTTGCATTAATGCAATTAATGTAGAAGTGTTTGGGGAATCTGAAAACATAGAAAGCAAATCATATAGAAACTAATGACTCATGTCAGGGAAAGAGATGCCCTTTGTGCTGTCCCTGCAAGGCTTGGCTATAATCTGTTTAGGAGGGTTTTTAATTCCCAAATTGGTGAACAAAACTTTGCTGGCAGTTGTGGTTTTTTGGTTCTTAGTCCTGTGGCACAGGTCATAAGGGAGTGCAGCATTTTGGCTGCCCCACAGGATATGTATTTCCATGAGTTTTAAATACCATTCAGTGGTACTGACCTTGCAGGGAAAGTATTTTCCAGAGGAAACTCAAATATTAAGTCTTCATAATTTTCACTGTAAATCACTTTGGAGCCTTGCATTAAAAGGGAAAAAAACCTCTTAAGACATTTATTTCCCAACTGTAATTATAAAAATAATGTTCTAATCTAAAAAAATTTAAAATACTAATAAATGGGTAATCCACAGAGACCCCCTTAACATCTAAAATCAAGCCAGCCCAGTGACTCAGATATTATTAATTGTTATTGCTTGGTGTTCTTAAAGAACCCTCCGTGAGTCTTTTTTCAAAGACTAATAACTAATTCAAATAAGCTGCACTTTTCCCATCCTAGGTAGGCTAGGTCTTAAAGCTGACAGTGCCAAGTGTAACCTCACAGCCATTAAACATTAAATGGGCATTTTGTGAAGGCAGTGGCTGTAACAGAGGCCCTGGTGTGTATTTCTTCCCTTCCTTGCGAGCACTTAGCAGATTATTTTGGTGAGTCCCCCCTGAAGGGACAGAAAAAAGCCCACCCCTCTTAGTAGGACTGGCTCAGAAAATTTTAGGTGACAAAATTCACTTGTGACTGTGACCTCTTGGGTAAGCACACTTGGTCATTCCTAAACAGTTGTCTTGACCCAAATGTTTCCTGCTGATAGAAATGCCACTTCCTTCATTTTGCATATATTCAGAATCAGCACCTCCTATGATGTCTGCAGCTTGGCCAGTGCATGTCATCCTGTGGAGACAGCGAGCTGCCATGGAATTCATTCTTCCCAGCCATACTTTCTGCAAGATCAGCTCTCTCTTTGCTGCCTGTACTGCTGTCACCCGGGATTAAAAGCTGTAGATACCCCAGGGCTGCAGCATGGGCTTTCAGTGACTTGGATGAGAACTGCACAGATGCATCAGAACAGCATGGGCAGGGACTTCTGGGAAGATCCTGAAAAACTAAAGTCTGGCTAATGGACCCCAGCTCCTCTCCCTTCCCTTTTGGCAGTCGTTCATGGTAACACAAAGTGAGTACAAAGCCTGGCGCCAAGACAAAACGCTACTGATTTGTGCTGTAAGTGTCCCTAAAGGCAAGAGGGATCTTTGAGGGCTTCCCTGGATTGATTCCTGTTTGAACTAAAGCCAGAGCTTGAGCCAGACTTCGCAGAACTGCAGCTGCCTGCCCCATGGCCATGGCACTGGGGAACTGAGGTCTCAGACCAGCTTTGTCGCAGGCTCTGGGCTGGGCACATGGGGAGCCTGCCAGGGAGTGTGGGGGGTGTGTGGCCAGCTCAGCCCTGAGCAGGGGCAGTGCTTTCCTGCAGGAAAGACAACCTGGTGCAGGGATGAATCTTGCTGAGCACCTGGACCCTCTTTGGACCAGCGTGGCTTGTGTTTGTGATGCTGAGTAAAACTGGCATGACAACTTCACCACCACAAACAGCACACAGAGAGTCTTCCCACTTTGGCAAGGGGGTCATTGGCATCCAGTGAAAAACAGAGACTGAAAGAGTGGGTGTTTGAGCCTTGTGACGAGCTGAGGTGATGTACCTGACATCCTGCTCAGCCCAGGCGCTGTCTCCTGTTTTGGATAAGACCCCTTTGCTCCTGTGAACTGGTTATGTGGGGGTGCTGGACTGCATTTCCTGTCCCATCTGCTTTGGTTCTGATGAGAATTAAGTTTTGAAGCTGCCCTGTGCTCTTTCTTGTTGATGGCATCCTTCAAATCTGTTCCATCTCCGGGGAATGTGAAGTTTTGGGGGAGGGGGCAAGGCTTGTTGGTGGTTTTGTTTGGGTTGGTTTTGTCTTTTTAACTTAAACCTTGTATGTCTACTTGAAATAAAAATGTTTGAAATATACCCCTTCAGAATTAAAAGGACATTGCATGATTTCTAAATTAAGATTTAAACCCATCATAATATCTCAAGTCCACATAAAGCAAATATTTAAACCTAAGATGTTTCCTATTAACATGTAAAGAAAGGTACAACCCAAGGAATTCTCTGGCTAAACACATGAATTATGCTTAATTGCAAGCCGCTGCAGTTCATAAAAGCAGCAGCTATCATCAATACCTTCTTAGGTAAAGGTGAGGTGAAGTCTTTTTTAATCTTTTGATCATATTATGATTAGCCACAATTGGCTCAAGTCACTAATTATGTAGATAATTTTCTTCATATGATGACTCTTTTTAAAATGCAAGCTCAATGGTTCCTTTTGTAGCCAGTGCACCTACTAAAATACTGTTTTTCTGCATTGTGAATTGAATTCCTAATTTGATTTGGAAGCAGTTTGGCATAAGTTGGAGGTAAAATTAATTATCTAAGCAATAAGAAATGTAAAAAAATAGGGAAAAGTATAGTTGCTAACATGGTGTGCTATTAGCATAAAAGTGTTCTAAATTTCTGTAGTGCCACAAGCAGTGGTGACTGTTACCAGGCAATCGGAATTAGTTTTTTTCTTTGGGGAAAGATTAACAGGGAACTAGGATTATACAATAGGATTAACAACCGTTACTTAAATGGAAATATTTTGGCTGCAGTCAGTGGCTCCTAGGTCAAACTCCTATTTAGATCATCCTTCTTGTTTGCAGTGTGTTCCCTCTAATGTTTTCTGCTCTTTGAATATGTTGAGTTTCACATGCGTTGTTTTGGAGGTGAAGCAGGGACCTGACATTGCTGTCACCCCTCCTGGCTCTAGAGCAGCAGGACCCCTTCCCTCTGCCCACCCAGTGCCAGGGCTGGGCTGGTGTGTGGTTCATGAGTTGGGTACCTGGCCTAGGAGAAGGGAGATGACATCCCCAGCAGTGCACCAGTGCAAACACCTTTGTCACTGGTGTGTTAGGCTTCATTTTCAAGTGACAATTTTTTGCTCTGTTACAGACAAGGATCTCAGCTAAGGACACTCGGGCCACTTCTCTGTTGGCCTCAGGGTACAAAAGTGTCACCTCCTGGCTTTGCAAAACGTGGGCAGTCCAGCTGAACATCGGTGATGAAGAAGGGATGACGTCCTCTGCTCTGAGGCATTACAGGAGAGGTTGTCTCCTGTTATTTGAGAAATCCACTCCCTTTCTTATGCAAAGCATATAGGAACAGTAACAGGAAGCATCATTAACCTTCCTCTCATTTGGGGAGGAACTGTTTGACTGCACTAAAATTATTATGAGTGATATACTTATGTAAAACAGGAATGCTAATCGGAAATTAAGTCAGGAGAGAGATGTCTGAGGGACAGAGCGGAAGGTGACACTGGCACATGTCTCATTCTCTGTGCAAAGGACTGCAGGAAAAAGGAGAATGACAGAGGGCAAGGCTGAAGGCATGAAGAGTTGCTGTGGGTTTACGTGTTTGCTGTACCCTACCTTGCTGGCAGAGATCCTGCTCCCACGTACCCAGTGCCAAACTTCCATGAAATGAAAATTCTAGTGTGGTGGAAAACATTATTGCTGGCTTTTTCTGGCTGTGAAAAATCTTACACTCTTTGCTTTGCTCTATTTAATTTTCTTTCCTGAGAGTGTTCTAAAATACCTAAATATCCAGTATTGTCTATGATGACTCTTTAGCAGGGAAAGAGCAAAGTGCTCATGCCTTGGGGCTTTGGATGTCACCAGCTGAACAGGTAGAACAGATTGAAGTTAGATGGATGGCAGCTTTGAGAATCCTCTCTTGGTCTGTGCTACTCTGAGTTGTTTGGTGTCCACTGGAGAAAATGCAGTTTTGTGTCAAAACTGTGATCTTTCTCATCAAAAGATCAAAATTAGAGTTAATCTTCTGCTCTCTTTGTGATTGTGTCTCTGTGTGTTGCTCTTTTGTGGGGTGCTGAGTTGGGGTTTTGTGGTGGGCTGTTGATTTCCAGATCACCAAGTGGCTGTTGGTTATGAATTAGAGATTTTAAATCAGGCCTCCAGAGATATAGAGCTATCTTCTCACTATCTTCTTACATGCCATGAAGCCATTCAAAGGAAAACTGAAAGCCATTCTCTGCAAAATACCAATTTTCTTTTGCTTTAGTTGGTAACATTCAGAATTACTGAAACTGGGTTTAAATATTTCTTTTCTTCTGGGTTTTTCTTTGGGGTTCTATTTGCTGGTTCCCAGTTCCATCTCATTTAAGCAGTTCGAGGGTAAGGGGCAGACACAGCCTGTCCCCCGACTTCTGACTTTGTCCCTTAAACCAAAGAAAAATTTGTCCATTACAGTGTCCATGTTGTGATAAAAATGCAACTACAGTCTGTGCAGGTATAATTTCAGAGATTGGAACAAGTAGAAGAAATATTTTTACCCTTTCATGGACTATGAGAGAAAAAAATTGCAGCTGACTGTAAGAGTTATAAACCGTGCAGGTTCCCTGTGCTGGGGACATGCTCTGAGGTGGGTGGGATAGCCTTTGGTGTTCCTGGATTTATTTAGTACGAGGGGAGCCCATGGATGGGATTCAGTTTGTGACCCTCATGCAAGGAATAAGTCTTTGTCTCAAATAGGATTATACCTCTCTTGTTGGAAAAGAATAGTGTGAGGTCAGAACAGGTGACTTTTCTTCCTAAAGCCTAAATCTCTGTGAGACTCCTTTGTCACACACAGTGGGCTCAGGGAGGGAGTCCTGAAGAAACTGAATTTTAAATAGAAATAAAAATTGGGGGGGGGGGGGGGGGATGGTAAAAAAATTTTTTTTGTCCCAGGCACACACACTAC
>VZRR01012114.1:376016-395215 GCA_013398015.1 Oreocharis arfaki
TTTTTTGTGTTTTGTTTATTTTTTGAATGATAATTCTGAGTATTTGTGTAGCTGCATCGACTACAGTGCTAAACTCAGCCTGAAATACACTGAAAAATATATTAATAACAGTACAGAATCATAAATGCCCTAACATTATTCTTCTATTGCACTGGCTTTAAACACTTACACTCTTCAAGGGAGCAGCAACTTAATTAAAATCATTAAGCAAGTGCAGATTATATTTAATTTAATTTAAATATTGACTTTTTTTAAGCTTTCAAAACAGATTAGACTTTGAACAGCAAAACTGCTAATATCTGAATGATAATTTTGCTTCTGAGCCCAATCAAGAAGCTAGTCAGGAATACAGCTAAGAAGCTGCTGTGTTTGAGGAAATACTTTAATAAAGTATGTACAGAGGGCCTTTAAAAATGAGTGCTCTCCAGTAAAAAAAAAAAAAAATTGTTGCATCTGATAGTATTTTAAAATCTTGCATTGTCTCTTTGTTATTTGGGAGTTGCAGTTCTTCCCGTAGCCCTAAGTACAACTGCAGAAAATATACAGTGAACCAAAGAAAGATGAAAACATCCTGACATGCTAATCCACTTGCTTTTCATAATGCTAAACATGTTAAATTGAAGCCCATGATTATCCCAGTTGATTTAACTAGTCAACACATATAAAGTTAAGCATGTATGTAAATGTTTTCAGAGTAGAAATATAAGCCTCACACAAAGGAAATTTTACAATTTTAAGAGTATTCCTAGCTGTAAAGAAGTTATTTACATTAAAATATTCCCTCCAGCAGTATTTGGTAACCCAGAACAGCCTTTGGCACAGCATTTTCTCCTGCATGGCTCAGCCACAGTACCAGACCCCCAAGGCTTTTTCAAGGACCAGTTCAAACTCTTGGCTTCTCATTCCTGTTCTCCTCTAAGCCAGTTTTATTCCCTGCTATACCCTTTCATTTCTAGAAAGTTTCTCTACTGCATTTATCTGTCTCATGCCTAAAGGCCATCAGATCCTGCAAGCTTTAGGATGATTTAATATAACTTGTAGGTTTAATTTTGCAAAAATGCTCATGTTGCCCAAATAGCACAATATCTATGAAATCTGTCAGGACTGAGTTTGAACCTTCTGGAAGTCTGTTTGGCAGTGTCTCACATTTTTCAGTGTGGCAAAAAGAGCTCCTGAGATTGACAGGCTCTCTGTGCATGTCATAGGGGTGTTTCAACTAGCCTTACAGTCTTCCTTTGGTTTTTACTCTGTATTGTGAAGTCTGTAAGAGCTGCAAGATCTTTTCTGCTTTTTGTTTATAATGCTATGAAACATTATGTGTATTGTTTCAGATTGTGTTTCCTGTCTAATTGTACATTGCTGTTTAGGCTGGAATAGAGCATGTGTTTAATTTTTTCTTGGCCTCGTTACATTTCATTCCCTGCTTCACGCATCGCCTGTCCTGTTAGTCCATAAATCTGATCTATTCTAATCACTTTAAATTCTCTCTTTCCCCTAGCTCTGTGTCACCAGCAACACTAGTCACTTTGGAAATTGCTTTCCTGAGAGGTCATTTTATAAAAGATAAAGGAGGAGGCATTGTGCAGTGCTGGTGGGTAAGGCTCGGGGTTTCTCACTCCTCTAAGCCTCAGAGCAGCTGCTGCAGTCTGTCCTCTGCTCATAGGCTCATCTCAGCAGCTGTCACATGCTGAGAGGGTCACCAAGGGGAGTGCCTTGGGCCTCAGACTGTAGCATGGCAAAGTCTTCACTGGGGTTTGTCATCTGTATGCAGTATAAATTACATCATACTGGGTGGCCTAGTAAAGGAGAGTTACCAGTTCAGAGTCACTTCTGTTGTAAAAAGGACTTTTTAAAGGCAGAGGTTTTGTGGTACTTAAAAGCAGACAGTGTTGCAGGGCCAAGAACCTGCACTGGATGGTCCATCACAGGATCCCCTTATGCAAGAACACATTGTGCAGGTCTCCTGTGCCTCCTGCTTGTCTTCCCCTTCCTTTAGAAGAGCACTGATGGGCTGATATTTGGTATATTGATGTGACAGTAGGTCTGTGGGTCAGCTGAGATTGGTTACATCAGTAATTTTCCTGTTTTCCATGCTTGTAGATGTCAGTGTCTCCCCTATGCTCTTGTTTCTGTGCTGGTCCTGCTTTGGGGCTGGTTTGGTGGGGCAGACACTGTGCTGCAGCTGACACGCATCTGCTCATGGCCTTCCTAGTGCTGCTGCTGCTTTTCCTGCTCCTTCCCCCTCTCACTTAGCACTTCTGTGCTGTGCTAGATATCACAGGAGGCTCCTGGGAAGCGATTTCGATCTTTCTGGGATTCCTGCACAGCCTCTGCATGGAGGCTTCCCTGGTGCTGCTCCAGGCTCTGGGGTCTGCGTGAGTGCGTAGGGTGCTCTGGGGAGTTTTGCCATTTTATTTTCTTGGGCTATGCAGTAGAGATGTCTTGGAGCAAGAGCTGTTTAGTTCCTCGGAGTGTCAGGCTTTCCCCTGACCTGGGCTCCCATGCTGGATCACTCCCCTCGCCAGTGCTGCTGTGTTCCATGGTGTGTAGTGGTTCGTGGCTACAGTCACTCTTGCAGAAGGATGCCATCCATTGTCTTGGATAAATGAGTTTAAGATTTATGAATGAAAAGAACATGAGGAAATTTAAATACTAGTATTTCTTTTTCCTGAATCCCTCCACTTTGTTTTTTATTTCCTTCTGATATTTCACACCGTCAGGGAGAATAAGTGGGGATGGGAGCCTGCCAGCTTTTGGTTGAATCACTGAAAGGTAGTTTCCACAGCCACGTGACACCACTACAGCAAAATTCAATTAGGATGTTTTAGAGAGGTTTTAATTGATTAATGTATTTATTTGATTTGGTGAGGTTTAGTAGCTTTTTAATGACCTTTTGAATGTTTCTGGTTTTTGAGTGACTCATATTACTTGCTTTTCTAGCCCAGGGGTGCCTCAACATCATGTGTCATGCTATACTGGCTTTTTTCAGTCCACTGGTGACTGCTGAAGGTATAAATTATCCCTGTTGCACAGAAATATGCCAATGTATTCCCTTCTTCTAATTATTCAGATGTGCTACTTTAATTAACAATGCTAATGCTTAGGGATCTGATTGCTGAAAAGCTCTGGTGCCAGATTGAACCTTCCTGTGTGGAGCTGGTTTGTTGTGTTTACAGAGGAGCCATTCAAACCAGTGCAAGTTTGCCGCAGTGGAAGCCAGAGAAGAAATTCAGTGATAAACCAGACTAAATAAACAAGTGAAGGAGAGTGGTGTGAGCTTTTGCTGGTGTTTGTGTGATGAAAGCTGCTTGCATTTGAAGATGTTAATTACGGGCAATTTTTCCTTGGTGTTGTGGGGTTTGAATTACTCAGAGCTATGCTTAATGATAAAATACTAAAACCAGAACAAATTCTGAGTAAGCCACAGCTGACCAAGCTGTCCAATTAATAGGATTTTGTCTAATGGACTAATTTAATTAGAATGTTTCAAACACACTCTGGAAAAGACACAGACATTTAAATTTCAAGGATAAACATTGTTTTTCATTCATCTCTCTCTCTTGCCATCTCTCTTCCCCGAAGGTCTCCCTGGTGTGTTTGAGTCTCCTTCTCAGTGAGCAGCTCAGCCCGGTGCCATCCACAGGTTCAGAGTGCTTTGAGAAGAGCCCACTGAATTCCTGCTAGGAGGGCCCTGAGTCGCAGGCGCTGCAAACCTGCCCAGCTCATCACCCTACACAGGCCTCAAATCTCCTTTGGAGCAGCTACCAGAGGGGCTGAACTTCCCTGCTTCCTGCTCTGCTGCCCACATCCTGTTCCATGTCAGCAAAGGCTGGTGGAAGGCTGCATCTCGGTGGTTCTACGTGGGCGTGAGATCCTCACCCCACTCGCCCACGGCCTCTCCCTGCTCCGGTCCCCACGAGCAGCACTGCATCACCACCCACCAGATGTGCAAGTGGCTGCAAAGAGCTTCCCTGCCTGAGCACAGGTGCTCTCTCTCAAGAAAAAAGTACGTACTGCTCCGTAAGGGCTGGGCAAATGTATTGCTGCGTGTTCAGATAAAGAAACTGCTGCTCCTTGGGGGTGGGCAGGGGGGACAGGGCACTCCAGAAGCCTGGCAGTGGCTGGGTTGGGAAAGTGCCAGTTAGCCCACTGCTCTTAATTTGCCTGGCAAGGCAGCTCTCCCAGATGAGGTGAGATGTGGTAAAGCCAAAATTCTCTTTAGGAAGTGTTACTTGATTTAAAATGCTTTGTTATCCAATACTGCTTCTGACTTGTAACTTTTAACTAGCCTCAATTCACCTCTGTCTTTATTTTAAATTCAGTTGTGCTTTATACAAAGTGTTCTCATCAGCCAAGCCACTGCTGGGTTCGTACACAGAGTAGTTTGGTGTTCATCTGTCTCATTTCTTTGCTGTCCAAGATGAATCTCAGGGGACTGAAGCTCTGAACCAAGTGGCTTCGGGCTATTCATCTGGAAAACAGAGCCACTTAGACCTTTGTAAAG
The DNA here is from genome assembly GCA_013398015.1 of Oreocharis arfaki. Lineage (NCBI taxonomy): Eukaryota > Metazoa > Chordata > Aves > Passeriformes > Paramythiidae > Oreocharis > Oreocharis arfaki. The sequence goes on from VZRR01012114.1 coordinate 380,521, forward strand.
AAGATAATTTAGTAGTCAGTGCAAGGGACCAGTCTCCAAGCCAGCCCATTTGGAAAAATTGCCAGTGAAGTAACTACAGACATTTTATGACAATAATACTGATTAGGTCCTTCCATTATTGCCACAAGTTCTTCTTCCCTGCACCTTCAGGACTGAGTTGGTTTTGTACCAACTTCTATGACCTGTGCGTTAGAAATGCTTTGTAATTTGAGATTGATGCTGCAGAGCTGGGTATCGAGCTGAGACTTTTCTGAGCATCCCCCTGCTGACCAATGCAGATGAAACCACTGGGAAGTGAGGAAGTCACTGCTGGCTTCCCAGCTCTGTACATCCTCCCTCTGGAGCAGGGAAGGACCCTGGTCTCTGCTCTCTTGTACAAAGGGGGAGAAGGGGCCAGTTAAGGTTGTGTTTGCCTGCACCCCCTGTCTGCCAGCCCACAAAATCCACAGCACACCCCAGGCTCAGGTGTCTCTGGGAACACCCCAGAACCAGTGGGAGGGCACTGGCCTCCTACCCTGGCTCCAGGTGTGCCAGTTCGGGGCATTCTCACCCAAACACAGAAGGTTCTCACCCTCTTGTACACTATCAGTGGATCAGTGTTTCTGGGCATTGTGCTAATCAGATATGTATGGCAACCCTTAGAACTTTGATCTAATCTCATACTTCAGGCCCTTACCTTTGAGTTTTTCCCCATTCTCTTTGCAAATGAGAAGATCCTTGTGGTCCTGAACACATGAAACAGTGTGGTTTCCACCAGCAAGGATATGCTACAGTGCTGGTTATTGGCTAAACATAAAAGATACTGCTGTCCATTTTGAAAATCTTTCTGGCAAACATAAAGTCTGGGGTGAAATACAGCATAAAATAAAGTGAAGGAGAGACTGGTCTTTAGCTATAATGTTAATGCAAGGTTTAGTCTGTGTGGTTTTTAGTTTTGCTTTTGTTTTGATTGCCCATGGTTTATGATACTTTGAAAGCATAAGGACTAGGGTAAAGGATGGGGTTCCTGTACCTGTGCTAGTGAGATACTCACTGCTCCCTATTGACAGCTACATGTCATTTAGGGAAAATTTCTGCAGAGGTTTGCTATCTTCATGTTTTCACTGTGGGTTGCTACATGGAAAGATGTGGGGCAAAACTTCCCACAAAGTGGGAGCAGGGGGCTGGGTGACCTGGGCTCTTCCATTTCCAGCTCAGGGAATCTCGAGGCAGCACTTCTCCCAGAAGTTCACAGCAAGGCAGTCCAGACTCAGCACACAGATAAAATCTACTGTTTTGCCATCTTGGTTTCATGTGGTAAAGGTTACTGCCGAGTTCAATTAAATACATGGAAAAACAAAAGAAGGAGCAGAAGTGATGTGCCTTGAGGCACAGAGGGCACAGAGGCCTTTATGGTGCCTTTCACAGGCTCAATTACATTGCTGGCAACTATTTTCAGCATTGTTTTTGAGCAGTGTTAGTGAGGAGGGAGCAAAAAGAAAGTAATTTTAAATTGATGTGCCCTAAAGGCTCATCTAGAAGATTTTCACTAGCTTCATAAAAGCTCTGTACACAAAAAAATATAGCAAAATGGTTTATCTCCGTCGCATGGTCTTGTCTTTCAGCCTCTTGATTTTTATTGTGCTATCCTCGTCCCTTAAAATTCAGAGAAGTGTTTTGAAGTTTACACGCTATAAAATTGGTAGTTATGGATCTTGAAGGATGTTTTGAGCAGCACTTTGGCAGAAAGGCAAGGTCTGCACACGAGGTCAAGACCCCAGGGATGTCTCGCTGGTGACTGGAGACTCGTGAAGTCTCAGTCTGCTGCAGCACATCCTCCTCTGATGGGTGGGAGTGATTTGTTGGGATTTGACTAAAAAATTAATGATAAAATAACTTTCTGTGGGGAAAACAGAAAAGCTTTAACATCACCAACCCATTATTGCTTGTGGATTTTAACAGTGAAGAATTGTACTTTTGGAGAGGGTAACTGTTTCCAGGAAAAATCCATGGTTGCCGTCCAGCAGTAAAAACACTGTGAAGAACCACACAAGTTGCTTCTGGGGGAAGCATTTCTCAGTCACAGCTGCAGAAGGATTGCTCTGTGCTTTTCTCAGGAGAGAAAATACCCGTGTGCTCCACGTGATCATCGGCAGGATTCACCACCTGCCCTGCTCACCACCTGGTGGGTGGAGGTGGGGATGTCCTGCTGTCAGTGTTCAGAGACCAGGAGGAGGCAAAGCCAACTCCAGCTGGATTTTATAGAGCTATTTGTTTCCAAAAGTGCCAGCAGATTTAAATTACTGCTGCGGCTGTCAACAAGTTCCCCCTGCACATTCTGTAATGATTGAGGTCCTTGGAGGGTTTGGATTGCTTATGTTTCTCAATATAGCTGCAGATTGTGAACATAAGGGTTGCATCAAGTAATTTAAATAATTAATTGAAAGGCAGAGGTTCCTTTCCTTCTGTGCACTTTGGGTAGGAACATTCCTGCTGACTCCACATCTGAATCACAGAATATTCCGAGTTGGAAGGGACCCACAAGGATCATCGAGTCCAGCCCTTAAGTGAATGGCCATGCAGGGATTGAATCCTGATGCTGGTGTTATCAGCACCAGGCTCTGACCAAGTGAGCTCTGCCTCTCTCCTCTTGCTACTGAAAAGGACAACGTGGTCAGGTAGCTAAATGTTAACTCAAAACTTGCCAACTTTTGCACTTGACAGACAGTTGCTCTCAGAAACAGCTGGTGCCTTGCTGCTCCCAGTGCCATAGTGTTTTGTTTGATGGCTTAATCAGGATGTTATCCTATTAGGAACCGTTTGTGGATTCGAATACAGATGTAGGATGATAATTCTTGTAATTTAAAATAAAAAGGTAATTTTCTCAAATTCTAAGCAGGCCCATGGTGAAAAAGCCCATGTCCTCTTCCTGATTTGCCCTGAAGCCAAGCCTAAGCAGGTTGTGCACCTTGTCCGAGCAATGCAGGGCAGTGACTTGGCTATTATTGGACCAAGTCATTCAGAGCATCGAGAAGGTTCAGGTTGATAATATGCCCAATGTTTACAGAGCTTTATTTCTGCAAAAGAGAGAAAAGGGTGAGTCCTTCTGCTCCATTACAAAGACTGTTGCTTTTTTTGCCGAGCAGAGATGTGCTTATTTCCCTCCCCCGGAATTAATTGAAACTCTTTACTGCTGCATTGAATTAAAAGCTTCTTCTCCCTGTATTTTTATAATATTGCAGGAAGCCCCTATCCAGTACATTCCAGAAGAGAATTTTCACCCAGATTTATAATTTATCTTCTGCTGTTCTTGATTCTAGCTGGTATTAGACGCTGCAACAGATACAGTATATTCAGGTTTTTTCGGCAACATGAAAAAGTACATTTAACATGATTGACCTTTGATTTGGGATGGGATATGGGTTAGGCTACATCTTACATTTGCTTTTGAAAGGGATTGCAATATTTTGTTTTTGCAAAAATTCAGTTGCAACAAAGTGAAGGTCAGCTTTTCATGTGACATGACCTTTTATTACTTGGGCTTCCTTCTAATCTCGTTCTCTTTGGTTTTATGTGGCTGCAACTTCATTGTGCTTAGAGTGTGTAGGACCAAATTCAGGACTATTATGCTTATTCTGAAGACCTTGAGAGCAGGCTCGTTTTGCATGTCTCAAGAGAATTAACAGTTGGTTTTATATCCTGCATGTGCAGTTTAAGTATTAATTTAGCTGCTAGACTGCCCTAAAACTTCAGCATTAATCAGGAGATAAGCAGCAATCCTGTCTTTCACAAACTTTCATAAGTTTACAGAATTATAGAGCTTTCCCTGGCAAAGGAATTTCTTGATCTTGTTAACAAGGAAAATAAGAAGCTTAAAGCTGACAAAAACATGGTGTTCTTGTTTGGGTTTGGTTTTTGGTTTGTTTTTGTTTTGTTTTTTTTTTAAATTTCCAGGGTCTGATCATAGCGTGCTTCCTCAGTTTGCAGGCAAGGACATGAAATGTATTTCATCCACAACAGCAGGTTTGCCCCAGCCTCTGCTGAGGAGACTGGGTGTTCTCAGACAGTCACGTTCCTTATCTCCTTCCTTTTCTCCCTAATATCTTCCTGACTAGGAGTGCCCAATTGCATCTTAATTGGCTTCTTTCTTTTCACTGACCATCTCTCCTTCGGAACAGCAGTCAGTACTGACCTGCTTTCTCTGCTGGAGGTGCATATTATCGTAGCTCATTTGAGACAAGCTGTTCAGAAAAAAAAAAAAAGAAAGAAATTCTATTTTATCTGGCTTGTGTGTAAGCAGGATCTTAAATGCTGCAAATAGCTTCACAACCCCCTTTAACGAGCAGGAGGGAGCACCTACCTATTTTCTTAAGCTTAGCAACTCTAGTGTATCCCATATCAACAAGGATATAAGTTATTTTTTCTAACATCTACTTTTCTGTGCTGGTTTTACCACTTCATGGACAGATAAATCAGTCATTTTAAGTGCAGCATGTGATTATCACCTGTGATCACGTAGTAGAGGCCACCTAAGGCTGTGTTTTAAGCTGAAGCCAGGGTATGGTCGCTGTACCTTGAGAGAAGTTTCTTTCAGCTCACTGCTTAGCAGACCTTTCCAGAGGCTTTTCCTGGTTTATTCTCAGCCTCTCCTGACACCCACGAATGGCTGCAGGAAGATGGGTGATTGGCATTGCATAACAGCTGTCAGCAGGCAGGGCTCCTTCCCTTCCTTGGGCCGATACCAGCAGCAGAACAGCCGACCCTTGCCCGGATTTATTCCGAGGGATGACACTGACTCACTGAGCTCTGGAAACTTGTGGGGGATTCTTCCGTAAAAGCAGCAATGTATTAATGTCATCCAAGTGAAAAAAAAAGAAAGCTTCTGCTCCTGTGAGTTATTTCTGTCCATTTGGCAATCTGCTCTCTTCCTCAATTAAACACCACATCGCCCTGGTGTTCCAGCAGATTCGTTGCTGCTCAAACCAGGTATGGAATAAAAACAGCTGTATTAAAGGAGACTTGTGACCACACAAAAGGACCTAGGTGCTTGTGGGGATGAATGCTGCAATCTATTCTTAAATACATTGATTCTATAACTGGTACTTTGAACAGCCCAGAGAGGCTGGGAGCATATTCTCCCTGTCTGACATCTTCCTGGGTTTAAGAGGCTCTTCGACTGAATGTCTTCAGAGTTCATGCCTTGCCATTCTGCATGGTGGGAGGAGACATTAGGACATCCTACTTGATGCCAAAGCACCTGATAGCTTCAAGAGGAATGACACAGGAAAGCAGTAAAGGCCTTATCTTCAGACCTTGTAAAACATGCTTAGGTTGGCATTGTGAAAATCTGAGGCGATATCTGCAGTGATTTTCACGCAGTGATTTTGGCTTTGTATTGCTACTCAGCAGAGAAGTGCTAAGGGCCCAAGCGAGGTCAAGCATTTTGTCACTGTGGCCTGGTCAGTGGCTCAAGGACCATCACAGACCAGAGATTTGGCTGAAATTGTGCAGATAAAATGGCAGTATTTATGTAACTATCCATCACCCACAACCACTCTTTGGCTCGCTATCAGGCCAGTGAGGTTTTCTTATCAAAATCCTTGTTGCTATTGTTGTGTTTTAATAGGAAGTAGGATAGGACTCCTGTGATAGGGACAGACAACTTCCTACATTTGCCATGAGAAGAACACCTGTACTGGAAGTACAAAGTGCTCAGTACTTAAGGTTGTGTTTAATATCCTGCTCAGTGACCTTTTTAAGAGAGCTGAAAGTGCTAATGGACAGGGTAGCCTGTGAAACGATATGTGCTTTTAATCAGCTTCCCAATAGTAAGATAATAAAAGCAATAATCCTTTCAGGATTCTGCTTCTATGATATCTATCTGTATTTTCCAAGGTCACTAGAGGAGTAAGTAGAAGGGAAGATAAGGGAAGATAAGCTTCCAAGGAGTGGAAAACATGACACCCACCAGACCATTCTGCTTCCAACTCACAGTGAGGAAGTCAAACCATGCAGAGAACAGACTGAGTGGTTTTGCAGGGTACTGGTCACAACAAATTTCCAGGGCACTGTGAGCTTCATCTTGTGGTCCCAAGCACTATTCGATGCATTTAGACTGAGAATTTGGACTTTTTCTTCTTAACAAACTAATTAGCTTGGAGGAGGAGAGGAAATTATTTCTATAGTTGATGGCTCTGGTTTGGTTTGGCTTCAATGAGTTTTTTTTTAGTTTCTTTAAAACCACAACAGAAAACACCCCACTTACCCACCCAAAAACTATCACTCCCAAAAACTATCATCTGCTGCAGGTGAAAAAAAGCCCCTACCAACCACTCTTGGTGAATTTTTTTAACATAATAGGATGGATACAGTAGCAGAAAGCTGTCATTTAGATACCCAAAGTTGTTTCTGTTCCCATCTGTGGTGAACTCTACTCCTCAGTAGCAGACATCCATTCTCTCTTGACTTCCTTAGGCTCTGTATGCAAGAACCAAATCAAGCTCTTTGCATATTAAAGCAGCATAACATTGAGTTGTCCACCTCTTGTGAGTTTTTGGCACTAGAATGTCTCTGGCTGGGTCAATCCACAGGTCCAGCCAAGCGTGCTGTTTCCAACAGAAACCAGTAAAATCTGCCTGGGGAGGATGGCTGAGCCCAGGACAAGCACACAGAACTTGGCCCCATAGTCTCCCAGGCTCCAGTCATTTCTGCTTAGTGGCTTCTCAAGCCGCATCTGGGATTATTGTGTTTAAGTAGCCCCAGATGGTTTCTTCCCTCCCCTCATTATTTGGTTTAATTGCCTTTTGAACTCATCTGAAATGATGAGGGTCCACAGGAAGGCAACAGTTGTTTAGGAGACTTCTCCTATGAAGAAAGGCTGAAAGAGCTGGGGTTGAGACAATGAGAGGGGACCTTATCAGTGCACACAAATATCTGAAGGGCTGCTGTCAAGAGGATGGGACCAGACTCCTTTCAGTGGTGCCCAGTGACAGGACAAGGGGCAATGGGCATGAACCAAAACACAGGAAGTTCCATCAGAATAGAAGGGGAAAGTTCTGTGCTGTGAGAGTGACAGAGCACTGGAACAGGCTGCCCAGAGAGGTTGTGGAGTCTCCTTCTGAGAGATTCAGAACCTGCTTTGGGTGAACCAGCCTGATCAGGGAGGTTGGACTAGATGGTCTCCAGAGGTCCCTTCCAACACTAGCCAATCTGTGATTTGGTGACCAAGCAGCAAATTTTATTCTCCTGCAAAGAAAATGCACTGCATTTTTGTGTAGGCCTTGATTTTCCTTTCTTTGATATTGGTATAAGTAGAACAGGCAAGTTTTGTCCTGGAATACTAAATAATTATTTACTGTAGATGTTTTGGTTAACAAAAAGATGTAGCAAGTCCCGGCTGGTAGCACGAGATTTATTTTGATTGCCAAAGCACAGGAGTGCCTTTAGAGCAGAACTATTGTCCACATCCAAGTTCTGTTCCTTGCCCAGCTCACGTGGAGCTCTGCAGGCAGTTCTGGCTCTGTTGGTGGAAGGACTCCCTGTGGTGGACAGGGTGTGCAGGAGGACAGCGTGGATACACAGAGCTCTGTGTGTGCAGAGGTGATGCAGAAGTGAGGAGCAGTGGTAATAGATTATGGACAGCAGGATTAAACAGTACTTTCACATGCCAGAAGAAATTGTGGGATCTAGTTGGAACTTTTCACATCAAATAAACTGCAAAATTTAATCCCTTATGATTCCAGCCTGGGAGCTTTTTTCTTTGATTTGCTGGCCATGCACTTTTTCTCTCTAGAGCATTACTGTCTGTGTTAAAGCCCAGCTTTATTGCATACTATGGCACAGTAATGATTTTTTTTTTTTTTTTNACATCCAAGCCAAATTGTTGACAGTCTTACTGTGTTTTGGAGCAAATGCATCTCCTGAGGTGCAATGTGTTCCACCTTATCCTTCAGTTAATATATCAATTCTTCTGCCTCAGGCAGAGATGCTTAGGCTCATGTCTCTTGGTTGCTGCTTTTAATTTGAATTCAGTTATGGGCATTGAAGAAACTGTCTCAGACATTGCAAATGCTTTAAATTCACAACAGTAATGGTCCATGAGCCATCAGACTGGTTTCAGATATTCACACTGAATACTGAAATTCAGGCATCTGGCTTAGACTGTGCCAGGCAGCTGTAGGGTATTGCACAGGACAGCAAGGCTATTCGAGTTATACTCTAGTTGAATAAGATGTGTTGGGTTCCTCTGCTCAATTAGCTGCTGAGCACTTAGCTGCTCTCAAAAGGAAGGGTCCTGTTCAGGTTTCCCCACCCTGCCTTCACTCATGGCCCTATGCTCCCAGCACTTGCATTAGTTTTTGCCTTCACTGAATCCGTTAATGACTATTTCAACTCATTAATTAGCTGGGGTATTTCCCAGCTGAGAAAAAATAATAAAATAAAGACAGAAAAAAACCCTGGGCTAGTGAGCTGATACAGCTCATTCCAAAGTGCTGAATTTCAGGCACGAAGAGTAGCCAGTCCAAAACATGCCCAAAGTCATGTTTTCCCTCAGGTGTCTGATGGAACAGCACTGAAGCATGAAAGTTCTGTGAAATACAGTCATGACTATCTTAAGTTTGTCATCTCCCCCTGTTTTCTGTCTTTCTGTTACTGCTTCTAGTCTGACAAGCAGAGTGGTTATCAAAGAGTTCCAGTTTGATAGAAGGGTGTGCTTTGCTCTTGTGGCTGAGCTAAAAGCTTGAAAACCTCAAGTGTGCACAGTCCAGGCTTTCTGGATGAGAATCCAGGGTTGAACCCAGCTAGGGTACAGTGTCTGCTCTACTGCTTCTCCCAGATTTTATTTCCAAGATAGCAGGTCTTGATTTATCTGCTTGTAAATTGAATATAAGTGAGTTTACATGTTGTACAGATACCATGTGACTGAAAGGCTGTTTGAGGGCCTGAGATAACGGAGAAGCTGTGTAAGAGCTTGTAATGAAGGAGTCCTGCTAAATTAGCTGTTAGGCTTTCTGTAAAAGTTTTCCTGTGAAGGTATACCAATATATTGGTGTTATAATTATACTCTGAAATACAGTCAGGTGAACTAGCTCACCTGAAGAAAGAACATGTCTAAAATGTAGTCCTGTTCCCTCTGTATCTAACACGAGCTGATTTCTAAGATGCAAAGCCAAAAAAAACCCAGGCTGTAGTGTTCTCCATTTTGCTCTTTCTTTCCCATCCATCTTGGCAGCTTGCATGGCTCCTGCCACTGGCCAGGTATGAAAGTAGAAAGTTGGCTGTGTTGGTCACAGAACACCTTCAAGCCTGGCTTAAAGCAAGACTTGCTGAGGATTTTGTGGCGAATCTTCTTCACCATGACCCTGCACCAACTGTGCAGTTCACCAGAGCTGCCCTGGTCCTGTTGGGTAGACCCTGAGGCTGGTGAAAATACATCAGTGTCACTGAGATGTGGAGCTGAGCTGATTAGTCATGCTGATTTACAGCAATGACTAATGGTTGGTGAACTTCTGGGTGCAATTTGAATTTTGGGGGAAACTGTTTTCTCTGTGACACTTCCTTGGTTTTGCATATGATTGAAAGAGAGTGGCCTTTAATCTGTAGGTGAAGCAATTTTGGCTGCCCTCTGACAGCTTCTCACAAGGATGCTGGGACTTGAGACAAACATGAATCAACTGGCTTCTGAGAAAAATTCTGAGAACTGGCTCTCTGCCACTCTGCCTGGAAATGGGACAAAAGTAATGTCATTGCTTCATACTCTTTCACTTTGCTGAAAATTTTTCTAGCCAAAATCCTCAGGCTAGAAAAACAGTCCATGAAACCAAAAAAAAAAAACCCCTCACCAATGTGTTTTTGTTGACAGTAATGACGGGATTTAGGGTGACTGAAAAACCCAAAGTACTTGGCTTTCCTTGGTGAACTGAAGTGGAGAAATACGGATTGAACAGTCAAGTGCTAATCTGCGATGAGCAAGTGGTGTGATTTTGCCTGGGGGAGAAATGATGGTGGGGTGTGAGTGATGCACAGCAGGGGAGCAGGGCTGGGGACGCCGGAGCCAACGGCACCAGCGGCTCCTGCTCACGCCGAGGAGCCTCACTCCCCATCACTCCCCCCAGAACCTCCTCACTCGGGAAAGCTGGGTCGGTGGGAAGGTGTTGCTTCAAAGGTGTGGTTTCAGGTTATTCCTTTAGTCTGCATGTGTGAAAGAGAGGAGAAGGTCAGGGCAGATGACAAATGCAGCAGGAGCCGTTTGGGGAAACACTCCCCGGTGGTTTTAAGGCTGGGACCATACCTGTGGACAGCAGAGGTTATTATTTGTCAGGGGGGAAGATAATTTACTTTCAGTGATACAAACACACTTGTAAAAAGTTCTCAGAATCTAATTAGGAAAGCTTGTACGATCAGCAGTGGAACTGGTGTGACACCTGGTGCGGGGTCCCACCTGCTGGGCTCTAATGCCAAAGCTGTGACATTCCCATCTCTGGAGTTAACCTCTGGCAGCTGAAGGTCTGTGCATCTTTCAGCACCTTAAATTTTCTCTAATTTATTGACAGGATTAAAATGCCCATATTTCATAGTATTTTTGAAGATACAAAACCAGGCTGGTTTCACTGTTATCTCTGGAATGTAAAAATGCATTTGTGCGATTTTTCTGGGCCTTCTATACTGCCTTCTATACTCAATAACACATTTTTATTTTTCCATTCTTGTTTAATTAATTTTGGATTAAAAGGATATCTCTAGAATGTTCTTGCCAGTTTAAAATCACTTATTAATAATATATTTAGACCTTGAACAGAGATTAAATTTTTATTGTATTATTTACTTTTAGGCAGCTTAAAATTTTTAATTGTGAGAAAATTCTGCCTTGAGTAACTAAGTCTATAACTCTAAATGAAACTGATTTAGCTGATCTTATAAATAATTAGTGAAATTGGAAATCAGATAAATGCTGATTCATTAGCATCTGGTTTTAGATAGTGAATGTCAGAAAATATGAATGGAAAGAGGATGCTGGAAGTGTATCTCTTGGTAAGTAAGAATTAGAGAGGGTAAAAGTAATTTATTCAAGATTTAAGATGGCCTTAGCTGACAGTATTCAATTTTTTCCCACAGTGAAACAGTGCTAAGGAAAGATTTCCATTGTTATAAAATGAAAGTGGGGGTCATCAAAACTGCTCTGAGGACCATGAACATATCGAATAAACTCAGATGAATCAGTAACTTGTATTGAATAAGAAATAATAAATTTATCTTATTGATTATTCTCTGGATTTTTATCTGGGATTTTGGGGATTGCATCGTAGAACTGGTGAGAGCAAGATGAGGCAAATGAATTGCAACACAGCAAAAACTGAAGGAAAAGCTTCCTCTGCAGAGAAGAGACCTCTAAAGAGCATTAATTTCTCTTAGTTTGGTATCTCCAATACAACACCCACTGTGGTTGTGTAGCTTCTTGATATGAGCTGTTGTTAGATGCTGCTACGCTTCTTCCCCATGCAGGGTTTTCTTCAGCTTGTTTGGGCAGCTGGTTGTCTGTGAGGGATTGGCTGTTGATGTGGCTTCTGATCCTCATTTCTAATCCTGAAAATGTATGAAGTACTTCCTTCATCTTGCTCTTCTGCACAGCAGAATTACCTCAAGGCTAAGCTCTCTCTCTGTCCTTAACTCATGAACCCTTTGTTATACTTTCTCTCCCCTGTCCAGCTGTGGAGCGGAGAGATAGAGAGGCTCTGGAGGGTGGCTGGCATCCAGCCAGGGCCAACCCACTACAGCTTGATCTGTGAAGTGCAGGAATGACAGGATCCATGACACCGTGTGCCTGACAGGGGTCAGTCTGTGCTGCAGAAATGTCTGAGAATCTTATATGAAACACCAGAAGAAATCCCATTGCTATAATAATTTTTAAAAAGTGTTGGATCTCTGAGAGACCCCCTGCAAACCACCATCTCTGCTGTTTTTACAGTGCCTCCTTCCCACACACTGCTGTGCCTTAGACAGCAGAGAAAGATGTTGCTCTCATCTGTTTGGAAACTTCATTCCTGTTCCTGGCAGTGGGGTAGATCCCCAGGTGTTTCACATGGGTCATCCCCACCCTCTCTGCCCCCCTGATTGTTGTTACCTGCACAGTGATTAATCTGTTCTCTGAGCTGCGTTTTGGTGAGCAAGCAGAGTTTGTTTGTGTGCGTGTGGAACTGAGCTTCAGGTGCCAAAACAGGCTTTGGACAAGCTGAGATGAGTGCACTGGAGTGTCTGAGCCCAAGCTGGAGGTGAGAGATTGCAGGGTGTTGAGGTGAGAACTCAGTAGGGCACCCTGAAAGTCCTTGAAAAAAGGTGTCAGAGCTACCATTGACTTAAGATCTGTGGGAAGCTGTTTTTAGCTCTTGCTCATGATGTTAGTATAAGCTACAGATGGCTGAATTTTTTGTCCTCTGCTTTGTATCTAGTATGCAATGAGTAGTTTCCTCAGCCTGTAGTGAGCAGTGTGCTGTCATTGCAATGATTCATCTCCTCACTATTGTTCTCTACAAGATTTGTCAACCCAAACCCAACTTTAAGAAAATGCCCAGTTTGTTTACAGGATGGGAAAAATACTCTATTAAGAAACGAGCTCTGTAGATAATTAGAGATTGTGGTCAGGGCCATGGGTAATACATCATGGAAATGGCCAGTTCTGTAAATATGTGGGTAAAATTCAGAAGTACTGAAAAGTAAATTAACAAATAATAATGGTCTAACCATTCAGTTGTCCCCAGGGTAGCCCCTAAATCTCTGTGAGCACATGTTTAGGAGCAGAATTAGCCCATTTGGCTCTACAGTCTATGCATTGTGTACTTGCTTCCATTTGCAGTAAATATGCACAAACCCTCTATATTACAGCATTTTATATGCAAATCCACGCCCTGGGTCTAGAGGCTGTTTGGTGATGCACAGTGTACCTTGGTGCAGAGGCCAAACTTCAGACTTGTTCTTGAAAAGGTGACCAAACAAATGACCTACAAAGCTGTGCTCAAGTTCCACAGTTCTGGTTTTGAAAAGCAAAGTCTCTGCTCTCTCCTTCTGATACCTGCTTGCTTTTCCAGTACTCTCGTTGCAAAACTGGAAATGTTTGGAAAAACCCAGAGCATGCTTCTTTCTTTAAGGCTTTGCTTTTTTCTATTGGTCCTTTCAAGAGTAACTAAATACATCATAATATATGTTCAATAGCCTTCTGACAGAAATCTTTCTTTTGCCTTTCTTGCAAGGTAGGTGGCCTTTATCATGTTTTTCAACATACTCAAGAAAAAATATTCACAAAGTTTCAGAAATCTGAAGCAATGTGGGTTTTCATTTTGCTGCTTCCTTCCTGCTCCCAGCCTATCTGAAAATCAAGAGAGAGATGAGAAAACGCTACACTTACGAATTTCAGAAATTTATTTTGTAGATACCAGAAAAGGGACCCTAGCAGGTCATGATTTTCTTCATGTGATTCACACAAGTCAGTTTTCCCTGGCTGAGTGTTCTTGAGGATGATCTCCTTGTAGCAGAAGAATCTCAGTTATTGCTTTCAGGAGAGGTTAAACAAGTTGCCATCTTGAGCAGCTTGGAGGTAGTAAACTGTTCTGAACTGAGCTCAGCTCCAGGCACGCATCCCACGCAAGGCTCTGGCCCTGGATGCGTGCAAACTGTGAGCTGTATTCTTTGTGCTCCAGGGACTATTAAGTTAAGAAACATTTCTCTTTGTACAAAAACTTTGTGAGTGATATATGCCAAAATGACACATAGATTGTCACATTTTTGGGGTTCTCATATGTTCTGTTTGCCAGGGAAAGAATCACTTACAGGCAGAGTGACAGCCTGTGCACCTTGGGAACCAGTGTGGGTAATCCCAATGCCACCACAGAATGAGGCTTGCAGAAAGGCAGCCCCAAATCAGTGCAAGTTAAATAAACTTTTGGAAAGTTCGGAGGACTCTTAGTTGAACCATAACTAACAGCAACACATTGAAAAAAAAAATCAGGTAATTATTAGAGAACAATAACATTGTTAGGCTGATTGGGCTATGCACCAAAGGGCTGTCAATCATGGTTGTTATGAATAGCAGAGCATTTAGAGGCTGTCAATCATACCTGTTTGTAAAAGCTGAAGGACTTCAGAAATTGTTACGCCTGAATTTACCAACTGCAGAAATAACAAAAGCAGTAGTCTCATGCAGACTGATATTACAGTTTATGTAGAAGCTCTTGCGTAAGTTTATGCCTTTATTCATCTGAAAATGTCTTATGGCTCTGGGAATTTGGAAAGGTTTATTTTTTCAGCTAGCTCCTTTATAGCCCTGATTGTTGTTGGGTTTTTTTTAAGGCTGCTTAAGTGTGTCAAATCTCATAACAAAAAATAACTTTTGTTACATTCTTTTGCTGTGAAGCAAAAAATGTCTGAGTTAGTACCCAAATAGCAGAGAGCTGGTGCTGGAGCCCTTCAGCTTCCTGAGCAGGTTCACACATTACTGCGTATCCAAAACACTGTAGCAAATACCAGCCCGAGAACTTAAAAGGATTCAGGAAATCCTTAACATGGAGGTACTCACCCATAAATGCTATGGGAAATAACCTGACAAAGACCTGTGGAACATTTACTTTTGAGGAGACTGCGGAATGTACATACCCATGTGATTTAAACCAAAAGCAGAAGTTAGTTGCTTGTCTCTGTTTGTGTGTGCTTATTGCCTTGGCCTTCC